>BQNB010004585.1:46675-106899 GCA_026074375.1 Tanacetum coccineum | reverse complement strand
GTACATACAAGGTGGGCTAAGGCTATTTGGGTGTAACGATTGGTTTAAGGGTGACAATGCTCTTCATTAATAGTTCGGTTTGACCAGAAAATTACGAGAACCGTGAAAAAGGATAGGCTTGGAGAGTTGTACTAGGGATATCCTGCACTAAAGATGAGTGCATGGCAAGGGTGTGGGATAGTTATATGATCGGTGTGACCATCATAACAATTAGAGGTTTAAAACATGGGTTAATCCTAATGCCTCTTATCAAGCAAATCCTAACACTTGCTATGCGGTCTCGGGATGTATCACAAAAACAAGTTCTAGAATTTAATATACTACCGCTACACTCTCATAATCCTAAAGTAACAAATACCAATGTTCCAGAAAAGGCGACAAAACCACGCATACACATCCGTAACGACGGAATAGACACACATGATTGCTCACTCCTTAACTCGAACAAGCTAAAGGTATAACATCTAAAGGCGAACCTCACATTTTAGGGGGTGGAATTTGAGGGGTTTTGAGCTAGTAATATAAATTCCTATCCATGAGACGCTCTTAATACTTGGTTTTCGTCGGTATGTGCCATAAAAAAAATTAAATTTGGGTTAAAATCACCTTTTATGCTATGTTTCGATATATTACCTATCATTTTAAGGACAAAGCAAATGGCAAATGAAATAATAGCTTCTAAGGCTTATTTCCCCCCGACACTTAAGTTGAACACTGTCCCCAATGTTCTATATAAGTACCCGTCAAAAAATTTAAGTAGACCACAACCTCTTCGATGTCATCTAAGTTTCGTCTCTAGACGTCGCGACCCGGCTGAATGACGCTGAGAAAAAGTAATCGCACCCGATGCAATGAAATTGTTTTAGCAACTGCCACGTGGCCTACATGCAATATATTTTTCTAAGCTATTGCGTGTTCTCCTTCCTATCATGCACCTCCACTGCACTGGATGCATTCTCGCTATTTTATTTCAAAGTGTTTTGGACTTTTGGTTACGACCAAAACTGTTTAGAGAATTGTTAAACTCGTTGGTTTTGCAAATTTATAACAGCAGAGTACATATTTAAATATTATGCAAGTTTTGTTTTCAAAAATAATTAAAAACTTTAAGTTTTTTGGACCTGGGGTTGATCGCTGCGGTCAAGAAAATCCTGACCCGTCACAGTGTCGTGGTGTCAGCGCCGTTTTGTGTAAATCATGGCGCCGTCTACACACTCTATGAAAAAAAAATCTGACTCGTCTTTATAAGTTTTTTCTTTCCTGTACAAAATGCCTGCATAAACAAATAAGAATAACAATTCAATCATATGACTCTGAAACTGACGCGAATTAATCTAAACAATTCATTTCAAATGTTTGAATTTGGTTCTAAAAACCAGATATTTCCCCAACACTTATTTTTTGCAAAATACCTTTGATTGCAAATAAGACGAAGTTACAAACAAAGCTATGATTACAAAGTAATTCAACATAATAAAAACAAACAAAAGAGTTAAACACAAGGACAAACTCCTATATGCGAGAAAATTAAATATTGATTGGGTATGCCTCCCACAAGCGCTTGTTTTTTGTCTGTCGAGTCGCGAGCCTGACCTCTACCCCTTATTTAACAGATACAGGGAGGGTTCCTCTACACGAGAGTTCAAGTGCAGGTGATAGTAACGGTACAAACCATCGTGATGAGAAGGTGTCATGCGTTGAGAAATTTGTTATTGAAGAATAGACTCTAAACGGTGTGCTTCTAGAATTCTACCTCTCTCTACATCATTTGGCCTATAAAATAAACTAAGTTCTTCTCCTAGAGGAGAAACTTCCTTAGATTCTAATCCTCAATCATCATCAAACATCTCCCAATTTGAAATATCAACACCTAGGGATACATTTTTCCTAATTAAACCTGGCTTTAATCCATTAATGTCACTTAGGATCATCTGTACCTGGGTTTATAATAATTATACACACCTAGGATGGGATTTGCCAATGTAAGGTGAAGGCGGTGTTTGAGTTGTTAAATAATCTACTACCTTCATCCTAGAACTATCCGGACTATGTGGTTTGATGGGTGGTTCGGGGCCTATTACGTCTCCTAGACTTACATCTAAGGATGGACTATTGAGTAAAGGTTGAGGCTCTGGTCCATCAAAACTAGGAACTTCCCTAGAACTAAAAGGAGTGTTGTGATTACAATTCAAGCCTACTTCCTCTAGTTTTGTTTCGTTCAAATGTTCTACCTCTGTCGGGGTTCCTAAAGTCTTTTCTACTTCTTTCAGGTAAGTCATGGGCGGTGTGTATTCCTCAAATGACGGTAGGGTTTGTGTGGTACTCTCAGGGCTTGTAACCCCTACCTCATTATCCATCGTACTTAGGCTATCTACATGCTCATCATAATCTAACCATGCCATGCACCTAGGTACCTGTACCCTAACCATATCATCCCCAACTATTTGAGCATTTGGATTTGCTATTGTTTCATCAGAAATAGCGCTTGTTGGGTTGCTACATTCTTTATCATATTGGGCATAATCCTTTATGGCATACCATGCTCCTATATCACTAAACTTCTTAAGATCCCCTTTTGCTATCAAACTGATGATATGACGGGATAACGAGTCGAGATGTTTAAGAAATATTTCAATTAGGGTCCATATACTAAGGCCATGATTCGGGACTTTTTGAATTGTGTCTTTGAAACGAGTCCACGAATCGTAGAGAGATTCATCTAATGTTGTTGGAACACCAAGAGTTGATTACGGTAGATACATCAAACTACCTACGCTAGATACCATACCTATTCATTATATTTACAAATTTTACAAATGTTCGTGAAACAAAATGGGCACAAAGAAAAAGATAGACTACAAGAAAGCTAATATGCGGAAATTAAATCTTACTTGAAAGGATTCAAGCAAGTAGAACTAAGCTAAACTATGATCAGAACCTAACTATTCCCCACGCAGCGACGCCAAAAACTTGTTGCGGTTGTCGTAAGAGACTTCTACAAGAAGTTTTACAACTCCCTAGGCAGTGTACCTAATCGTTGTAGTGTAGTATATGCAAGACTCGTGGGTTTTTATCATTATCTAGAGGAAATACGGTTGGGAAGGCTTTGATCATGGCTCTAACAGAATTTCAGGGTTGGAGAGAAGATTTATTTTTGTATTTTTTATGTTTATAGGAGAGCAGTTAATCATATATTTGAGCGGTTGGTTGTTTAGCTATTAAACTAAAATATAACTAAGCTTCTGGTTGATAACAATTAATAAAAGATTGTGTTTATTTAATCATGTTATTAACTCCCTGATTGCTTTTCCTTAGTGTTGTTGCTTTATCACACTTGTGATGATCTATGTAATTATTTCCTAAGTCATGAACGAATTACACGAACCTGATGAGGTGTCATTTTATACATTTTTTGGGGATCGTTTAACCCCAAAAATCGTGTGTTTATGCCCAAAATAGGTACCTAATCGTTCCTTTTTAGGTATTTCTCGTTTGGAAGACATTTGGATGGATTTACACGTGACTTAGGTAGTTGGAAGAAGAAACAGTCGAGATACGAACCACACCATGGACTCTTGGAAGATTTGTGCTTACAGAGCCTGGAAGACGGTGCGTCACAATCCCATACACGACGACGTCACAAACTCATCTAGTGACGGGAGTCCACATATTCCAAGATGGCGTCAGCCGCACCGGACTCAAAGCCAAATCTAGAAGATTATTTTATGACGGTTGTCTATCGACTAAAGAACGCGGACGCCGCTCGCGTATTTTTTTTATTATATATACAACCGAATTTCAGGGTTTGAGTGTGTAACTTTAGATAAAAGATGGTACCGAAACCCTAGTTCGTTTAGAGCTGTAGGAGACGATTTTAGGGCCTAAAAACCCTTATTGTAACTCTTCCAATTCATGTTTTAATCAAGTAAGGTTTACTTAATCATTCAATATGTCTATGTGTTGTTTGATTTATTGTTCTTGCTTTATTCTTAACATGCTTGGCTAAACCTATCATTGTGTTTATTTATGATTGCATGAAACCTATAATGTAGATCTTAGTAGTGTTGCCTCTTGTGATGGATGTGCATGTTAGGTCTTAGAAAACCGCTTTTGTCTGTATCGTTGTTGATATCGTCTAGGGAAACATGATTAGTGTAGAAGGATACCTCGGGTAACAGTTCTCATTACGACCTTGGACCCTAATATGGTTGATCCACTCTTAATGATTTTCAAGCACTTTGTAAACTTATAGGGCCGTGCTAATGTTTCATACTACCTTGCAATGTGCGTTGATCTAGCGGATACTAAGTAGACGGCGGAGGTTCATAGTAATTCTTTTTATGCTTTAGGAATAATTACATAGATTCTCAAAGTGTTGACAAATCGGCAACAAACACTAGGAGAAGCAATCTAGGAATAAATAAGGAGTATAGCATGATTAAATAGACATAATCTTTTATCTTATTGTTATCACCATTAGTTTAGATTATTATTTAGTTTAATAGCTAAAACCAACCACCTCTCAATTATATGATTTTACCTGCTTTCCATAAAATACAAAAATACAAAAAATAATTTCCTCAACTCAGAATTCTTTTTTTTTTTTTTTTTTTTTTTTTTTTTTGCTTAGACCTGATCAAGCTTCCCAACCTATTCCTCGAGTGAACGATAAACAACCCCGAGTCTTACCCATACTACACTACAACGATTAGGTGCACTGCCTAGGGAGTTGTAAAACTTCTCGTGTAGAAGTCCTTACGACGATCCGCCACATCAGTTTTTAGCGCCGCCGCCTGGGGAATAGTTATGTTTTGATCATAGTTTAGCTTTGTTCTACTTGCTTGAATCCTTTCAAGTAAGATTTAATTTCCGCACATTAGCTTTCTTGTAGTCTATCTTTTCTTCGTGCTATCTGTTTCGTAACCCATTCTCATCAAACACCATGAGAGACGAGAATCCTATCCGTACTCTAGGAGATTACTCCAGACCAAGTCACGAGGGCTATAAGAATACCATCGATCTCCCCGAATGGGAAACAACGTATTGTAAAGGTACTCTTCGATCGACACATCTGGTTTGTGCAAAATGGGTAGCTCATTCCACGAAAACGAATATGATAAAAATAATTCTACATTAAACGGAATACCTTTCTGAAAAGTTTAGCTTACGTAAGGTTCAAGACGAATAATTGTTTTAAGCTTAGCTCGTAGTTAATTAAAACGACGATTTTAATAAAATGTGTAGATGTAAATAAAAGTAACTTGTTTAAAATTTATAAATTAATTATGAGATTAGAAATAGTAGTGACCTTAAATACGGAATGCTCTTAATTTAAATGTTCGCGTTTTCAACCAACGCTTTTAAATAAAATGTAAGATAATTTGTTAAATATTTTTATTAAATAAATTTCGATAAATAAATAAAATCTCATTAGTCTCGTGTCGGTACGCGTTGTTGTCGCTTTCGAGCCAACTAAGTTTGAAAAAAAAAATTATGAGAATTATGTACTAATAATTATGATTTATTATTAAAATGAATTTTGGAAAATTATCGGTTACGCGGAAATTTTTTTTTTTTTTTGACGATAATAGGTCAAACGGTCAAAAGTCAAGTCAAACTCGAAAAGTAAAAGGGTAACATAGTTATTTAAGGTTCCGAAAATTGACGGTTGTCACAAAACAATTTAAAATAAATGACAAACAATTAAAAATAGTCGGGTTGTCTCCTGGTAAACACTTTTCTTTCAGCCAGTCTTTAAGTTAGACCTTTTCTTTTCTTCTTCTTACTTCCTTTGCCTTTGTTACAAGCCATCCTTCATCCATAATGCAATTTTTTTTACGATAAGCTTGACATGCATCAATGTTGGTTCTTGAATGGTTGAGGTGCTCGTGTTCTTTTATGGCAACATACTCATCATTGGCGTCAAATGAGTATTTTATCATCTCAAATCTTCTAATATTGTAGATTTATGGATCATGATGTTCCTTCTTATATTCCTGGTTGTCTTGAGTATTATCGACGTTTGCTCTATAATTCCTACCAAAGATACGATTAATATCAAGATAAGGGTCATAAGCCTTTTTAGTTTTGGTGTTCACATACAGTCCCTAGCCACGATTTTCCCAACGAGCGAATAGAGCATTTTCATGAGCATTTACTTTCCACCAACATTCTTCCAGTTTTACTAATACATCATAATCTAGTTCATGGATGTTCTCAGAACTACTTTTCAACCATGCATAAAATTTCATCACTCAAAGAGTTGCATCCCCCCATGATTCTTCAAATCCGGCCTTATGCTTTAAAGCTTCTTTTTTTAGCTTTCCATCAGTCAATTCATCATACCATTTTTGATCCTAGAAATAAGTCATACATCCGAATCAAACCATCCCGGGTAGTTCTCCACCGCTACAGAACCCATCAATATCTGAACTACACCTGGGCCATTTAGTCTTTCCATTCTTAAAATGATATGGTTTAAATATATGATCACATAATTGATATGGTACCCTTTATCTGACCATGGTTCCTCAAGATCCCCCATCATATTATTATTTCATACTCCTTGTAAGTCTTGATTTCCTAGGTATCAAAAGTAAATAGATCCGTGTCGATTTTAAGGAGATAGTTGAATTCATTGAATGCTTTACACAAGGGTGTCTCGAAGTCAAATCAGTTGCCTTCGATCTTGAAGATTTTAGCAATATCGTCGGGGTCATCATCTTCATCGGCTTCTATCTCTTCATTGTCATCAAAAATTTTGTAGAATTTTTAAATGAACTTTTCTACCAAATTTTCCCAAGTAGTATCTGAGCCAATACAATCCTTTTTAAACCATTCACTTGCGGCTCCTGCGAGTGAGATAGGGAAGACGTTAAGCCTAAATCGATTCTGACTTAGCCCTTTTTTTTAGTGGCCCAACTACTTCGAGAAAATTATCGATGTGTTTAAACGTGTTTTCTCCAATCATCCCATTCAAAGTTTTATCACGTATTTTTACCAAAAACGTTCCTTATATTTCAAGAAAACTCTTTTTGACCATTCTTCCTTCGTTATCATCATAGAGGAGGTTCTTTTGGGTAACTGAAATATATTAATTTAGATTTGGTTCCGCCATCGTAATTCCTTCCTTCGTCAAATAGTTTCCTAAAAATAGGCACAAATGATCAGTAGGATGTGCCGTCAGGGGAGAGAACACAGGAAACAGGAAATCAAATATGAAAAATCACTACTGCAATTGTATCAGGTGATTGTACGCTGTATTCAATTGATTTGAATACGCCGTATTGATCTGTTGAATGTCAGTATGTCGTATTGATATTTGCAGAATACGCCGTATTGTTTGGAAGAATAGGATATGTTGTTTAGACTGCAAAAATCAATATGCTGTATCTAGGTACAAAGTTTGATACGTCGTATCCAACTGGTGGATACGTTGTATTAGGTGTTCAACCAGAACATAATACTTTGAAAACAATTAAATAATGCAGGAATTTAAACAAACAATTAAACACACAATTAATTAAATACAAACAGAATTAAATTATGCTAATTAAACTATTCTAAGTTAAGGGTTAAAAATGCTAATAGGAATAAAGATTAAACTTTTTCACTCCCCGACAACGGTGCCAAAAACTTGATGTGTTGTCGTGTAGGTTGAATTTATTGATTACCAAGTTTTAAATTTATATTTAGCCGACTTATCCTAAAACAACACTTTAACGGGCAGTGTACCCGATCAGATGGAGTTTTGTGGTAAGTAGGGTGTCGAACACTAAGAGTTAGGATGTTAACCTTATATTCTATCAGTATTTTAGTTAAATAATTAGACTAGTAAATTCTAATTACTTGTTAAACCTATGCTAAACCTAGTTCTAATAATAAAGGGGGGGGGGGGGTTTAGCCTGAGAGACTGGCATAGGTTTTATGGTGACTAAAATCAATTCAATACACAATAATCACACAAGAAGAAAATCAGAAGATAAAAGAGCGGTACAAGCCAAATGATAGAAAACTATATTAGCCATACTAAATCCGATTAAACGTTGGTTTGTTTTTTTGTGCAATGACTGCTTATCTTGAGGTGACATATCATTCTTAAGACTTAGGTGGGACATCATCCTAAGACCTAGACATGTTGAATCCTATTACAATTAATGCATCCGCATAAAGCATCCTTTAGTTTAATTATAATCTATCTTAGGGATTAAAGCAATGGTGATTTTATTAAACCCTATACCAACAGGACTTTACCCACTTACTGCTTGACGGTATATTATATACTGGTTGTTCATTGTTCAAGTCTTTACCAATGATTAATAACGTACTTGTTGATCCAAGGGTTACCTGCCAAGCCAACTAAGCTCACAAATCTAAAGGCAAAGATAGAACATTATTTGTGATCCTATTAGTCCATATATATATAACACGATATAGAGAGCTATCCCAGTATCAAGATTACTTGGTCAGTATCTATTGGGATTAAAATACTTCTTGATGATCTTAGAGTTACTACTGCTCAGGTTTGTGTTATTGCTGCTAAGTTAAAGTTAGTGTTGTTCATTAACTTTAATGAAAAATATGCTAAGTAGTTAGTGCTGCTAGTATAAAGTTAGTACTGCTAGTTCACAGTTACTACTGTTAGTATATATTATTACTACTAGTGTAAAGTTAGTATTGCTAGTGTAAAGTTAGTATTGCTAGTGTAAAGTTAGTACTGCTGGTGAAGATTGAAGAAAATATTCTAAGTAGTTACTACTGCTTGTGCTTAGTTAATGCTGCTGGTGTATAAGTTACAACTGCTCAAAGATTAAGACTGTTGAAAGAGTTTCTAATGTCAGAGAAAGGATAAAGACAGAAGAAAGGATAAAGATTATTTGGAGATCAAGATTACTTACGTGATAAGTATTTGATATTTATAGAATAGATCTTAGAGAATATTCTAAGTCTTGGGAATATATTGTAAATCGACTAGGACTCCTTGGTGTATAAAAGGAGGTCCTAGGGCATAGAGTTTGCCATCTAGAAATCTTTTGTTTTGATATTATTATAGCTTCAAGGTTTGTAACCCTAATACTAGGAGAGTATTCATATTATTCTTAATAATATTGGAGCTTTTATTGTTTGTTGAATTCAATGTGTTTTACTGTTTTATTAAGAATTCTTCTAATATTAAAGATTAGATTCCGCATAATCTTTAATACACATAACAAAGTTTCTACTATAGTTGTGTTAGATTTATCTAATATAACTAAACCTTAAACAAGCTTAAGGAATTTGATCTATTAAAGTGGGATCCAACAAGAGGTATTCTACTCCTGGGACAACAAATGGTATCAGAGCTTGTTACTTTGAGAAACTTTGCTAGATGATATGGATCAAGACTCTGCACACATGGTGGCTGCATCAAAGGTTCCTATGCTCAAACCGGGTGAGTTTGATTTATGAAGGATAAGGATGGAACAATACATCCAGATGATTGATTATGCATTATAGGAAGTCATAGAGAATGGAAACACTGCACCAAAAACAACAGTTATGGAAGGTGTTGAGAAAGTAATACCTCCTACAACTGCTGAAGATAAGGCTCAGAAAAGATTAGAGGTGAAGGCCAGAAGTACCTTAATGATGGGCATTCCCTAATGAACATCAGTTACAGTTTAACTCAATTAAGGTTACTAAGCTATTGATGGAAGCTGTAGAAAAGATATTTGGTGGGAATGCAGCTACTAAGAAGACCCAAAGAAATCTTTTAAAGCAGCAGTATGAAAACTTCACTGCTCTAAGCTCAGAGATGCTTGATCAAACCTTTGATAGGCTTCAAAAGCTTATGAGTCAGTTAGAGCTTTTGGGAGAAAAGATTTCACAAGAAGATGTGAACCAAAAGCTATTAAGGAGCTTGTCATCTGAGTGGAACACACAAGCTGTTGTATGGAGAAATAAAGCTGAGTTAGAAAAAATGAGCATGGATGACCTCTATAACAACCTAAAGTTGTATAAACCAGAAGTCAAAGGGATGTCTAGCTCATGTTCAAGCACACAGAACATGGCTTTTACGTCCTCATCAAATAACAACTCTGGCAGCAGTAACAAAGTAGTTAATACTGCTCAAACAGTTAATACTGCTTATGGAGTTTCTACTGCCAGCACACAAGTTAATAGTGCTAACTCTTCAAATGTTGATAACTTGAGTGATACGGTTATTTATGCATTCTTGGCTAGTCAAACAAATAATCCTCAACTTGTTATAGAGGACTTATAACAAATCTGTCACACCCCGCCTAGGCGGAAACACAAGGCGTAACATCATGGATATCATCACAACACAATGGTGTCAACAATAGAGAGAACTAAATGAAATAGATAAACAAATGAGACACAATGTTTCATGACAATATCTAACACAAGATAAAGGAGTCTTGCATTACGATAGCAAAGTTATACCACACGGAAACATACTCCAAAAGTCTAAACAATCAAATAACAACCAAGTATCAAATAATTCAAATGACATAATTAAAATCTCTAGGAGAATGACTTCGCATGCAAGCCTATGGTCTCACTAGCCACTCTTCCTAACTTTAACATCCTCAAGATGATTACCGGAAAATGATGCTTAAAACGTCAACACAAAGGTTGGTGAGAGTCAGAGGTTTAAGACACGAAAATCAAAGCTTATAAACAATTATTGTGATTAATGCAAACATGGCAGGACAATTACTTCACTATCATACAAGCTAGCATGCAAGTGTAACCAAAACGAGCATAGGAACGAAACGTGTCCCTTGATCCAACAAGTATCAACACTTGGGTAGGAATGTTACCCCCGATCCATTAAAACCATCACTTCACATGGGTAGGAACGTTACCCCCGATCCAATATCACAACAAATGGGCAGGAACATTACCTCCAATCTAAATACACATAAGCATTTAACACGTAACATACAATAGCCAAGTAAAGTCCATACACTTTTAAAATAAAGACACATAATCACAGTAATTAGAACATTTTAAATCCATTTGCATCATTTCCATCCGAATTTAAAAGCGATGTGAAAAGAGGGACTATGAAACTCACATGCATACTCAAACGCAGCTTCCAAATCTCAACACGCAACTATACAAATAAATAAACACGGTTACACGCGACCAAGCTAAAAGCTCTAGTCCGTGTACCACACATATGATGGATGTCTAAGGGTTTAGCTAACCATTATGGGTCACCCCAACACTATGCCCAACCTTAACCATCTCATTAATACTTTACACTAGCTACTTATAATTAAATCAGAATTGCAGAATTTTAGTGTCTCTTTACGTACTCAAAACCCTTACTTAATGACCTTCATAATTTATACCAAAAATCACCCATGTTCATTTATGAGTATATTAACTACCTTGTAATTACCAAGTATTACTTACATGTGTAACTAACTCAAATAAAATCAAACTTCAAAACAGTCCTAATTCGGATCTGATTGCACACCAAATATATCACTCAAACTACCATACTTAGACATGCTTTCAGAGGCTAATTTTCATAGGATTATCAATAGACATATGGAACTTAACTACTGTATAAGGGATAAGCTTAATTCCATTTATAAGTGTAGGTTTTACCCTCCCAAACATGACCTAATTCTGACCCGTATATACTATTTTAATAACTTTTAGTATAAAAACTATTTGAATGACTTCCCGACCTAAAAAACCTTTGAGGCCGGATTTTCTGAAAAGTAGACTCTTTTGGCTTATTCATAGACTCAAGAAATATATCATAATTTGTAACAATCCATCAATTTCAGGTCGTTATTTTATTCTCGAGTATTAATTATAATTTTCAATTTTATGATGAGATATGAACTCACGACTAACCAGGAGAATTAGGACTTACATTTGTAATTTACGCGACGTTTACAAAGAACCGGAGAATTCTACGTTAAGCATCGACGTTTATATTTCCAAAATGCCGTAGAAATGTTTTTATTACATTCGTTTTTATTTTTTTGTGTCTCGTACTATTTTTACTTTTTACGAAAAACGACTACAAAACGTACCTTTTTAAATATCGGACTTTGATAATACCCGTATTTACAAATTATGGGGCAAGTTATACAACTCACCCCACTTATATCACACCCTATAGGGGCGGCAAAACCAAAGAGACAAGTGTCCCCTTGGTGTTGATTCATGCAACACTTGCCAACACTTGGCAATAACACTCTAAACCTATATAAACTTACTTTGACCAAACTAACACACACACAACTCATTTTATAACTTAAAATCTAAATTTTTCTCTCCCCATCATCCATATTGACAACACACACACACACCAAAAACACCAATCCATAAAAATTTTGAAGATCAAATAATAAGCACACTAGTAAAGATGATATCCAAGTATAATCCTTGCATTTTGGTGGTGATTTAAAGGAGTATTCAAGAAGGTTATACACAAGTTGGGGATGAGATTATACAAGTTTTTATAAATTCATTTAGGCAAAGAAAATGGTAATCAAGAGTATTTTTGGGTGAAGATTAAGCCTATAGTTGAAGCTTCCATCAATCCTTATTCTTATTTTGATCATTGTGATCTTTCTACACTTCTTATGGTAAAAGTTTAATGAGTTCTTGTTTATGTTTTCTTTTGATTTTCAATTGTATATGTACATGTATGATACTTGATGATCAAGTAATAAAAATGTCCATGCATGTATAGATCTAGGTTAATTATTGCTAAAACAGTCATCTAAAACAAGTGAAATGATCATAAAATTTATGGGCTGTAATGAATAGTAGGTTTTATAGTTTTCTACAGGTTTGAGGTTGGATTTGAGTACATTAGAATGTAGATAATCCTTCTTTGGACACTTGGAAAATTGGATGATTTCTTGAAAGTGAATATTGAGTGAGATATGATCAAAACACCAAAACTAGTGGATTCTGACCTTGCTGTACAGATGGTATAAAATCATGTAGATTCTTAATCAATTGGATAGTCAACCAACTCTTTATGGTTTATAAATGGCATCAAAAATGGTAAAAGTGAAATTTCAGTCCAAAAAGCTAATGTGACCTTTATGTATAAAAGTAACCATATGTATAAATATAACTAAAAGATGTACTAAAAAGAGTTTGAATCTGTAAAGTGGACTTAAAAATAAAGCCAAGCATATAGATATATCAATTATACCATTTACGGTTTATAAATTATAACTATTTTCGTAAACATAAAAGTATACAAAATTTACTACTACCCAAACAATATACTATGTAAAGCGATTTTTGTAACTAAAACCCGAGGTGGTAGGACCCTCTTCTTGGGAGTTTTTAAAATACTAACATACTGATAATAAAAGTATCCCGACCTCGAGAACCCGAAATTTTATAACAAGAGTCATTTACAAGCTTAAATGAGCCATAAGGCCTTATTGGACCACTAGACCCAATGAAACAAAATGGACTTATTGGACTTAGCTTTAGGCTCAATCCCCTTGGACCTAACTAATGGGGTAGGACCTGGTCTTTGAGTGATAATATCAACTTAATAACTTAATGGGCTTGCTTAATGGGCCTATTAGGCTTTTTGGACTAAATTGAATAATATGAGTAAGTGGGCTAATAATAAAACAAGTTAAAAACCTAAAAAACTCTAAGTGTGAAATAAATATGTTGCAAGAGAATGATCATCATATAAACTACATGTATACATATACTTATTTAATTTATGAGTTTTCGTTAATTTTTATCGACTAGAAACCTAAGACCCGTTACAATTTGTATAGGTCTTGGTTGATTGACGCGCCTACTTCCAAAGTTTTTATTCATCGATATTCTCATCCGACATCACTAAGTGAGTTCATAGCCTTGCATTTTTACACTTTAATTATTTTATAAACCCGCAAGGGAGATAACATGTTTGTTTTTAAAATAGAACACAAGGGAGATTGTATGCTAGTTGCCTCGATTATTATTATAAGTTAGCTTAACTCGCTAGATAAAAGACCTGTGAAAATTATGAATTGTTAACTACCGGGAAATAGTAGACGCTTATACATGAAATAGTACTATTTGGAGGCTGCCATCTCCAATCCGTGACGACTGGCTATCGTCAAGTGTCGGGAATATAACACAACGGATATGTTGTATAGAGAATAATATGCACTCATAGCGAGGGTGTATAGTAGGCATACCTTGTTGGGAACCCCAACATAATTAGATGGTAACGTTCAATGTCATGAGACTTATAAATATTCCCTCGATATAACTTTGTTTGGCCACATCGTTATATCCTGATGAATATTGAGAAATGATACTTGTGTTAGGAAATTTTATTGTTTATATATATATATAAACTCTATGGATTCACTCAACATTATTGTTGACGTTTTAGCATGTTTTATCTTAGGTCCTTGAAGGTAATTCGACGATGGAGATTTTTGTTGTCGATTATGGAAACCTAAATGTTTTGAAGGCCCATTAAATAAAAGTCAATCGAAGATGATTTGCAAAAATGTTGTATGAATTATGAAATAATTTGGGACCTATGATGTAAACTTTTATTTCGAATGAAAGTATTTAAAAACGTCTCTTTTCGAGTCGTTTTCTATGCTTGAGTTGTTATATTATGACGTAGCACCCCAAATGACCCTTCTGCTGCGATATATGAAAATGGGAGTGTTACAGATTGGTATCAAGAGCTTAACTTATAGAGAACAAAAGATTTTCAAAAAAAAATAAACGAAAGGATTTTTGAAATCTTTTAACTATAACTGCGCAAGAGAAATCTCTGAATTACCGATGGACAAGAATGAGAAGGATTTATTTATATATATATATATATATATATATATATATATATATATATATATGTATATATATGGAAAAATATATATGTTATAATATGAAATTTTCATTTATTTGAATATAAATGATAATTATGTAATTATTTAATACCAATACGAGATATTTATACGACACAGATTGTCATGGAGAACCCTAATCATCTTAACGAGCCGAACGAAGCTATTCCCGAAGTGAACCTAATTGTTCCCGAGCCGGACCAAGTTGTGGATATCCATGATCCTAACGAAATGGTTAACATTCCCGACGATATTGATTTGGTTGATTATGACGAAGAAGATCCTGAAGAAGATCCTAAAGAAGATCCTGAAGAGGAACCCAAGAAAGATGTTGCAATTGAGCTCGAGGATGATGCTGAGTTGATATTTCCTTATGAGGTGGAGGGTGACAAAACCCCGCCACCTAGAGATGTGTCATATGATTCTGTGTCATCTGATTTTGAGTTAGAGGACGAGGAGGTTGATGTTGCACCCGAGGCTACTGCCGAGACTATTACCAAAAGCCTTATGCCACTCGTACCTTCCTGAGAGGTCTATTTGAGATGGGTGAGTCATCTTCTGCTCGTGACTCATCTAATAATTGACGATTTAGCACCGTGGGCTCTGAGGCGTGATTTAGAGGCGTCATGTGCACAAGCTAGAGTTATGGAGGCTGAGTTGGGTACATGCCAAACTGAGATTGCTCTTCTCAAATCCAAGAATAAAATCAGGGAAAAAGAAAGGGAGTTACTTAATCATGATTTGGAGAATGTCGAGCGTGCTTTGGGTAATGTTCTCGAGAGGGTGTCGGTATTGGAAAGCGAGGAGAATGCCACATTAAAGAAAAGGTTGGCTGAGACTAAGACTAAGTTGGAGTGGGCTCGTATGGAGCGTGACATGGCTGAGAGGAGGTTACATGTGTCTAAAGGGTGGAACAAGAGATTCTACATGGAGATGGTTCGCATTAGGGCTGTTCCTAAGCCGCCATCTGATGATGAGGATACTGAGCGTTCAAGAAAGAAATCAAAGAACTCTCCTCCTAGTGGGACCGAGAGCCTTCTGAGTTACATGGATCACCTAGTGACTCTTAGTAGATTAATTTATCATTTGTAGTATCTTTTGTAAATCACTAACTAAATTGAGATATCAGTTAGTAGAACTAGTCCTTGGAGTTGTATAGCATTAGATGGTGACATGTAATGTGCGACGATACAACTTGTGACTTGTTTGTGATTAATGAAATTACTATCTTTTGATTTCTAAATTCTACGTGTGTCGTTGTTATCTTTCTTTTCTTGTTTCTTTTAACTGTTCCTATAAATTGTTTGATGCAATAATTGAATGAATACTCATTATGATTTGAATTGTGTTGTAATTTCTTCTCTTCGTATTCTCAATCGCCATCGATATCATGGATCTCATGACGATTTTGTCTAAACTCTTTTCCTATCAGATTGTAATCGTTCCACCTATTCATTTTGTGAACCACTCTTGACTACTCTCATGCAAACCACTTATTGTTTTATAAGTTAATATAATATCACCTGAGAAAAATTTAAATTTCCATCATTTTACGAGTTATTTTAATTGAGACTTATAAATAGTCGTTATCACAATAAAGTTGTTTATTAAACATCTTGTAAATTAAATTACTTTCATACTATGAACGGTCCTGTAAAATCATTTTTGATTTCCATCTTATAATTAAGCATGGTTATACATTTAAATATAATAACACTAGTTTGACGAACTAAGCATTGCATTGCTATTCCTAAATTATACATAGTCGTGCACCTACGTATAATTTAGAAGGGGCCATGCAAGGCTGAATAGTAGTCACCGTAAGATTTTGAAAAGGTCAACTTTTAACCGTAATTCTGAAGAAAAAAAAATTTGGCTTGCAAGTATTACAAGTTAGGGACATCTACATATGTGCCCTTATCCTTTTCCCAATCGAATTAACCATCTGTGGATGCGGTCTTACTTGACAATTGTTATTCTACCTCTTATTTCCTTTCTTTTCATCATGAAATTCTTTGGACACTTATCCAAATTATCGACTACTGATACCCGACTTGAAGTTTCGACGTTTTGATCCTTTCTTTTTGACTAATCCTCCTTTGAGTAACGTGGGTAAAGATCCGAGATGCCTTCGGATGTGAATAACGAATTATGAAAGTATGGGGTTTATGCATACCCATCATGGTATGCGTCTGTCTTTTGACTCGAAATTCGCCCGTGTAAATCCCTCGTTGACTTCGCTCTTTAATTGCTAACTCTGTCTCTTGATTCCCTTGATTCGAGAAAGGTTGTGAGTTATTCCTAGCTCAAGTAAATCAGAAGGAATTAAAGGAGAAGCTATTGGGAGACGTTCCTGTTATTCGAGATTTTCTCGAGGTATTTCCCAATGAATTTCCTGGACTTCCGCCACCCAAGCAAGTTGAATTCCGTATTGATCTTATTCTCGGTGCTACACCTGTGGCGCATGCGCCATATCGTTTAACACCATATGAAATGAAAGAGTTGTCCAAGCAACTGCAAGAGTTGTCGGAGAAAGGTTTTATTCGACCGAGCTCGTCGCCGTGGGGAGCTCCGGTATTGTTCGTGAAGAAGAAGGATGGATCATTCCAAATATGTATTGATTACCGAGAACTGAACAAGTTGACGATCAAGAATGTATATCCATTACCGAGGATTGATGACTTATTTGATCAGTTGCAAGGTTCTAGTGTTTATTCGAAGATTGATTTATGGTCAGGTTATCATCAACTTCGTATCCGCGAGGAAGACATTCCAATTACAGCATTTAGAACTCGTTATGGACATTATGAGTTTCAAGTAATGCCTTTTGGACTGACTAATGCACCTGCAGTATTTGTGGATTTGATGAATCGCGTGTGCAAGCCGTATCTTGATAAGTTCTTGATTGTATTCATCGATGACATTCTGATTTATTCCAGAAATAAAGAAGAACATGGTGAACATTTAAAGACTATCTTGAATTTGCTAAGAAGTGAAAAGTTGTACGCTAAGTTTTCGAAATGTGATTTTTGGCTTGATTCTGTGCAATTTCTTGGCCATGTGATTGATAGTAGTAGAGTTCATGTTGATCTTGCGAAGATCAAAGCCATTAAAAATTGGGCTGCACAAACTACACCAACGGAAGTGCGACAATTTTTGGGTTTGGCAGGCTATTATCAAAGCTTTATTAAGGAGTTTTATCTAATATCCAAACCATTAACTAAAATCACTCAGAAAAATAAGCCGTATGTGTGGGGCGATGACGAAGAGGAGGCATTTCAAACATTGAAACTGAAATTGTGTAGTGCGCCAATATTATCAGTACCCGAAGGAAGCGAAGACTTTGTTATGTATTGTGATGCATCCCGTAAAAGATTTGGAGCTGTTTTGATGCAGCGAGAAAAGGTGATTGCGTACGTCTTTAGGAAACTTTGAAAGAATGAAGAAAACTATACGACCCATGACTTGGAATTAGGAGCGGTGGTTTTTGCTCTTCGATTATGAAGACATTATTTGTACGACACTAAGTGTACGGTATACACCGATCACAAAAGCCTGTAATATATTTTGGATCAAAAAGAGCTAAATATGAGGCAGCGTAGATGGATTGAGCTTCTAAGTGATTACGATTGTGTTATTCGTTATCACCCAGGAAAGGCGAATGTTGTCGCTGATGCGTTGAGCAGGAAGGATAAGGAACCGATTTGAGTGCGTGCTTTAGTGGTAATGGTAAATAACAATTTACCTGAGCAAATTCGGAATGCACACATTGAAGCGTGCAAGGAGGAAAATATTAGTGCCAAAGGATTTCGTGGCGAGGGGGAGCCATTTGAAGTTAGATCCGATAGTATGAAATGTCTGAAAGGACGAGTATGGTTACCATTATTTAGAGGATTGAGAGGTCTAATCATGTTGGAATCTCATAAATCAAAACATTCCATTCTTCTTGGATCGGATAAAATGTACCACGATTTGAGGAAGTTATACTGGTGGCCGAATATGAAAGCTGACATTGCGACATATGTCAGTAAGTGCTTGACATGTGCTAAAGTCAAGGCTGAACACCAAAAGCCGTCAGGATTACTTCAGCCGTCGGAAATCCCTGTTTGGAAGTGGGAGAGAATTACAATGGATTTCATTACAAAGCTTCCAAGAACACCATCTGGATATGATTCAATTTGGGTCATTGTTGACCGATTGACTAAATCTGCTCACTTTATTCCGATGAATGAGAGTGTAAAAGTGGGAGAAGCTCTACTCGATTGTATTCGAAGAGAGATTGTTCTGGAAGGCACGTGTGCCCGTGTCGATAATTCAACCTGAACCCTCGTTTCGCATCAAGGTTTTGGAGATCTCTTCAAAAGTCATTGGGGACAAATTTAGATATGAGCACTGCTTACCATCCTGAAACTGATGGTCAGAGTGAAAGAACAATACAGACATTAGAAGACATGTTGCGTGCTTGCGTGATTGACTTTGGTAGTGGCTGGGATAAGCACTTACCTTTGGCTGAATTCTCATACAATAATAGTTATCACGCTAGTATTAAAGCCGCACCTTTCGAAGCTCTATATGTAAGGAAATGTAGATCGCTTGTATGTTGAGAGAGGTTGGAGATGCCCAACCCTCAGCAGACCAGAAATTAATCGCGAAACTACAGAATGAGTTGTGCAAGAATCATATGAACTGATTATTGCGCTCGTAGTAGACAGAAAAGTTATGCGGATGTGAGACGTAAACCTTTGGAGTTCGAAGTGGGTGACAAAGTTATGCTGAAAGTATCACCGTGGAAAGGTGATAGTTCGATTTTGGAAACCAGTGGGAAATAAGTCCCATTAAATTGGACCATTCAAGATTTTATCAAGAGTGGATCCGGTGGCATATAAACTCGAATTACCCCGAGAGCTTCAAGGAATACACAATACATTCCATGTGTCAAATTTAAAGAAATGTTTATCAGATGAAGATCTTATTATTCCACTCGACGAAGTAAGGATCGACGAGAAGTTGCACTTCATTGAAGAACCCATTGAACTTATGGATAGGGAAGTAAGACACCTTAAGCACAGTCGGATTCCTATAGTTAAAGTTCGATTGAACTCGAGTCGTGGACCAGAATATACTTGGGAACGGGAGGATCAGATGTGGAAGAAATATCCTCATCTCTTTGATTTTAATAAGAAGCGGACGACAAGATGAATTGATCCTCAGGGACAAAGATCCGTTTTTAGGGGGAAATGCTGTGACAATCTGTCAATTTTAGGTCGTTATTTTATTCTCGAGTATTAATTATAATTTTCAATTTTATGATCCGGGAGAATTAGGGCTTACATTTGTAATTTACGCGACGTTTACAAAGAACCGGCGAATTCTACGTTAAGCATCGATGTTTATATTTCCAAAATGCTGTAGAAATGTTTTTTTATTACATTCATTTTTATTTTTCGTGTCTCGTACTATTTTTACTTTTTACAAAAAACGACTACAAAACGTACCTTTTTAAATATCGGACTTTGATAATACCTGTATTTACAAATTATGGGGCAAGTTATACAACTCACCCCACTTATATCACACCCCATAGGGGCGGCAAAACCAAAGAGACAAGTGTGCCCTTGGTGTTGATTCATGCAACACTTGCCAACACTTGGCAATAACACTCTAAACCTATATAAACTTACTTTGACCAAACTAACACACACACAACTAATTTTATAACTCAAAATCTGAATTTTTCTCTCCCCCTCATCCATATTGACGCCACACACACACACCAAAAACACCAATCCATAAAAATTTTGAAGATCAAATAATAAGCACACTAGTAAAGATGATATCCAAGTATAATCCTTGCATTTTGGTGGGGATTTAAAGGAGTATTCAAGAAGGTTATACACAAGTTGGGGCTGATATTATACAAGTTTTTATAAAGTCATTTGGGTAAAGAAAATGGTGGTCAAGAGTATTTTTGGGTGAAGATTAAGCCTAGAGTTGAAGCTTCCATCAATCCTTGTTCTTATTTTGATCATTGTGATCTTTCTACACTTCTTGTGGTAAAAGTTTAATGAGTTATTGTTTATGTTTTCTTTTGATTTTCAATTGTATATGTACATGTATGATATTTGATGATCAAGTAATAAAAATGGCCATGCATGTATAGATCTAGGTTAATTATAGCTAAAATAGTCATCTAAAACAAGTGAAATGATCATAAAATTTATGGGCTGTAATGAACAGTAGGTTTTATAATTTTCTATAGGTTTGAGGTTGGATTTGAGTACATTAGGTTGTAGATAATCCTTTTGTGGACACTTGGCAAATTGGATGATTTCTAGAAAGTGAATATTGAGTGAGATATGATCAAAACACCAAAACTAGTGGATTCTGACCTTGCTGTACAGATGGTATAAAAAGTCACATTTACGGACTGAGTTGGTTAAAAAGTTAAAACTATGAGACCTAGATAAAATCATGTAGATTCTTGATCAATTGGATAGTCAACCAACTCTTTATGGTTTGTAAATGGCATCAAAAATGGTGAAAGTGAAATTTCAGTCCAAAAAGCTAATGTGACCTTTATGTATAAAAGTAACCATATGTATAAATATAACTAAAAGATGTACTAAAATGAGTTTGAATCTGTAAAGTGGACTTAAAAATAAAGCCAAGCATATAGATATATCAATTATACCATTTACGGTTTATAAATTATGACTATTTTCGTAAACATAAAAGTATACAAAATTTACTACTACCCGAACACTATACTATGTAAAGCGATTTTTGTAACTAAAACCCGAGGTGGTAGGACCCACTTCTTGGGAGTTTTAAAATGCTAACATACTGATAATAAAAGTATCCCGACCTCGAGAACCCGAAATTTTATAACAAGAGTCATTTACAAGCTTAAATGGGCCATAAGGCCTTATTGGACCACTAGGCCCAATGAAACAAAATGGACTTATTGGACTTAGCTTTAGGCCCAATCCACATGGACCTTACTAATGGGCTAGGACCTGGTCTTTGAGTAATAATATCAATATAATAACTTAATGGGCTTGCTTAATGGGCCTATTGGGCTTTTTGAGCTAATTTAGACAATACTAGTAAAATGGCTAATAAAAACAAGTTAAAAACCTAGAAAACTCTAAGTGTGAAATAAATATGTTGCAAGAGCATGATCATCATATAAACTACATGTATACATATACTTATTTAATTTATGAGTTTTCGTTAATTTTTATCGACTAGAAACCTAAGACCCGTTACAATTTGTATAGGTCTTGGTTGATTGACGCGCCTACTTCCGAAGTTTTTATTCATCGATATTCTCATCCGACATCACTAAGTGAGTTCATAGCCTCGCATTTTTACACTTTAATTGTTTTATAAACCCGCGAGGGAGATAACATGCTTGTTTTTAAAATAGAACACAAGGGAGATTGTATGCTAGTTGCCTCGATTATTATTATAAGTTAGCTTAACTCGCTAGATAAAAGACCTGCGGAAATCATGAATTGTTAACTACCGGGAAATGGTAGACGCTTATACATGAAATAGTACTATTTGGAGGCTGCCACCTCCAATCCGTGACGACTGGCTATCGTCAAGTGTCGGGAATATGACACAACGGATGCGTTGTATAGAGAATAATATGCACTCATAGCGAGGGTGTATAGTAGGCATACCTTGTTGGGAACCCCAACATAATTAGATGGTAACGTTCAATGTCATGAGACTTATAAATAATCCCCCGATATAACTTTGTTTGGCCACATCGTTATATCCTGATGAATATTGAGAAATGATACTTGTGTTCGGAAATTTTATTGTTTATATATATAAACTCTATGGATTCACTCAACATTATTGTTGACGTTTTAGCATGTTTTATCTCAGGTCCTTAAAGGTAATTCGGCGATGGAGAGGAGATTTTGGTTGTCGCGTATGGAAACCTAAAATGGTTTTGAAAGGCCCCATTAAATAAAAGCTCATTACGAAAGATGATTGTTTAAAAATGTTGTAATGAAATTGATGAAAAACTATTTGGGACCCTATGATAGTAAAACATTTTATTTCAATGAAATGTTATTATTAAAAACAACACGTATTTTTTCCCGAGAATTCGTTCATTTTATTGCTTGAGTTGGTTTGTATAAGACGTAAGTCGAAACGCCCCCCAAATCCTCTTGATTCCGCTGAGACATATGAGAAAATTGAGTTGTTTACAGATTGTTGGTATCAAGAGCTTAAGTATATAGGGAGAACTATCAAATTTTTCAAAAAAATGATAAAAGGATTTTGAAATCTTTAACTTATAGACTGTGGGCAAGGAGATTCTCGAATTACCAATGGGACAAGATTAAAGGATTTATTTATATCGATATATATATATGGATATGATATACATATATTATATATATATATATATATATATATAATATATATTATATAATATAATATATATATATATATATTATATGTATAGAATGAAATTTTTCATTTACTTTTGAATATAATGATTTAATTATGTAAATTATTAATACAATAACTGAGATATTTATACACGCGAGACTTTCATGGAGAAACCCTAATCAATCTATAAACGAGCCGAAGAAGCTATTGCCGAAGTGAACCCATTTGTTCTCCAGCGCGAACCTAAGTTGTAGATTTATCACATGATCCGAAACGAAATGTTGACATTCCTCGACGATATCTGATTTGGTTGATTATTACAATGAGATCCTGCAGAGATCCCTGAAGTAGGAAGATGTTGAGGATTGAGACTCGAACAATGATTGCTGAGTTTATATTTCTATATTATGTGAGGGTGACAACTCCCGCCACCAATGGAGATGTGTCATACTTGATTCTTTTCATCAGATTCTGAGTCAAGGACGAGAGGGTCGATGTTGCACACCGAGGCTACTTGCTGGGACTATTAACCCAAAAGCTTATGCCACTCGCTACCTCCCCGGAGAGGTTACACATATATGTGAGATGGGTGAGTCATCTATCTGCTTGCCGTGACTCATCTAATAATTTAACGATTAGCATCGTTGGGCTCTACGGCGTGATTTAAGAGGCTCACATGCTCGAGCTAAGAGAGAAGTTATCGTGTATTAGGGTAGAGTGGGTAAACATGGTCAAACTGAGATTGCTCTTGTCAAATCCAGAATAAAATATTGAGAGAAGAAAGGGAGTACTCAATCATGATCTAGTTAGAAAATGTCGAGCGTTAAAGTCTTAGGGTAATGTTCCTCATAGAGGGATGTCGGTATTTTGGGAGAAGCGGGAGAATTGCCACATTGAAGAAAAGGTAGCTGAGACTGAGACCATAAGTAGAGTGGCTCGGGTATGGAGCGTGACGATGGCTAAGAGGAGGTTGCATGTGTCTGCAGAGGTGGAAACAAGAGATTCTACACATGGACGATGGTTAGCATTAAAAGGGTTGTTCTAAGCCTGCCATCCTGATGATGAGGATACTGAGCGTAAATCGGCGAGAAAGCTAATCAAAGAACGTCTCTCCTAGTGGGACTGAGAGCCTTGCTGAGTCCATGGATCACCTAGTGACATCTAGAGTAGATAATTTATCAATTTGTAGAATCTTTGTAAATCACTACTAAACTGAGAAATCAGATGTAGAAACTAGTCCTTGAGAGTTGTATAGCATTAGATGTGACACATGTAATGTGCGACGATAACAGCATGTGACGGTATCGTTCTGTTGATTAATGAATGATATCTTTTGATTTCTAAATTTCTAACGTGTGTCCTGTGTTAATACTTTCTGTTCTTGTTCTATTTTTAATTGTTCCTATAAATGTTTGTGCAATAATTGAAATGAATACTCATGGTATGATTTTGAAATTAGTTTGTAATTTCTCGTCAATTGTTATTCCCTCAATCGGCCATCGATATCATGGATATCTTCATTACGATTTGTCCTAAACTCTTTTCCTTATCAGCTTGTAAATACACGTTCCAACCCATATCATTTTGTGAACGGCATCTTCTTGACTTACTCTCTCAATGCAAACCACATTATTGTTTATAGTTCATGATAATATCCGACCTATGAGGAAACTTTTTAAATTTTCCATTCATTTACGAATTTATTTTATGAGAACTTATAAATAGTCCGTTATCCACAATCAAGTGTTTATTATACATCTTGTAAATTAAATACTTTCATACTATGAACATGAGAGGGAATGTGGGGGGTCCTGTAAAATCATTTTGATTTCCATCTTATATATTAAGCATGTATAACATTTAACTAATAATATAACACTAGTTTTTTGACGAAACTGAGAGCATTGCTTGCTATATTCCTAAATCAAAACATAAGGTCGTGCAAACTACGTATAATTTAGAAGGGGGCCCATAGCAAGGCTGAATAGTAATCAAACCTCCACCGTAAGATTTTGAAAAGGTCAACTTTTAACCGTAATTCCGAAAAGAAAAAAAATTGGCTTGCAAGTATTACAAGTTAGGGACATCTACATAATGTGCAGCTTAATCCTCTTTTTCCAATCGAATTAAAAACCATACCTGTGGATGCGGTCTTAGACTTGGACAATTGTATTCTATACTCTTATTTCCTTCTTTTCATCATGAAATTTCTTTTGGAATACTTATCCAAATTATCTGACTACTGATACCCGGACTTGAAGTTTTGAGTGGGGACGTTTTTCTATCCTTTATACTTTTCGACTACACACTCTCCTTGAGATCATTCATATAAGTGCCCTATATGAAATCCTTTCACCCATCGAATTAACCATCTGTGATGCGGTCTTACTTGACAATTTGTTATTCTCTACCCTGTCATATTTTTCCTTTCATTTCATCATGAAATTCTTTTGAGACACTCAGTATCCAAATTATCGACATTAACTGATAACCGACGAACACTTGACGTTTCGACGTTCTATCCTTTCTTTTGACTAATTCCTCCTTTAGTAACGTGGTAAAGACTCACGAGATGGGCCTTTGATGTGGAAAAAACAGAATTATGAAATAGTATGGGGTTTTATTGCAATACCCATCAGTTATGCGTCTCTCTTTTGAACATCGAAATTCCGCGAATGATGAAAGACCGTGTAGAACCCACGCGTTATGACTTCGCTCTTCAATTTCATTTTCTTAAACTATCTATCTCTTGATTCCCTTGATTCGAGAAAGGTTGTGAGTTATTCCTAGCTCAAGTAAATTAGAAGGAATTGAAGGAGAAGCTATATGGAAGAGACGTTCCTGGTTATTCGAGAGACTCATCTACCGAGGATATTTCCCAAAGAGTTACTTAACCGGGACTTCTGCCACCCAGGCAAGTTTGAATTCCGTATAGATCTTATTCTCGGATGCTAAAGGGCAGCCGGTAGCACCCGTGAGAGCGCCATAGTCGTATTAGGCACCAGTCCGTAATAGGAAAGGCAGATTGTCCAAGGCAACTGCAATAAGAGTTTGTTGGAGAAAGGTTTTGTTCGACCGGCAAGCTCATCACCGAGGTGGGAGCGTCCGAATGAGGCGTTTTGTGAAGAAGAAGGAACTGGATCGTTCCGAATATTTTCATTGATTACCCAGCGAACGAGCTGGAACAATTTGACATGTATCAAGAATCGATATCCATACCGATGATTGATGACTTTATTTATCAGACAGCAAAATGTGTCTAGTATGTATTCGAAGATTCTGATTTACGTTCTGGTATATTCATCAACTCTTCGTATAAGCCGCAAGAGGATACATTCCAATTAACCGAAGCGTTAGACTCAGTATATAAGACATTATGAGTTTCAAGTAAATGCTTTTGGAACTGACTAATGCACCTACAATATTCATGATTTGATGAATCGTGTGTTGCAAACCGTATCTGCGATAAGTTCGTGATTCAGTATTCCAGATTCTAATTTTATTCCAAAAAAAAAGAAGGAAACATGGGGTGGAAGACATTGAGAGACAATTTGAATATTCGCTAAGGTAGCGAAAAGTGGTACGGCTAAGTTTTCAAAATGTAATTTTGGCTTGATTCCGTGCAATATGTGTCTTGGCCAATGTAATTGATAGTATTGGAGTTCATGTTGATCCACGGCGAAGATCATAAGCCATTAAAATTGGGGGGTTCTGTACCTAACTAAACACCAACGTAAGTGGCGAACAATTTTATGGTTTTGGCAGGTTATTATCGAAGGTTATAATAGGAGTTTTCTCCTAATATCCAAACACCATTAAAAACTAACTCACTGCCAGAAAAATAAGCCGTATGTGTAGGGGCGACGGACGAAGAGGAGGCATTGTCAAACGTTGAAGCTCGAATGTGTAGTGCCCAATATTATCACTACCCGAGGAGGAAGCGAAGACGTCGATGTGTAATTCGATTGCATCCTTAAAAGGAATTGGAGGCTGTTGATGACAGTGAGAAAAAGGTAATTGTGTACAGCCTCTAGTGCCAACTTAGAAATTTAAAGAAATTATAGCGACCATACTTTGAATTATGTGAGCGGTGGTTTTGCTCGAATTCGACTATGGAGACATATTTGTACGGCACTAAGTGAACGGTATACACCCGATCATGAAAAAGCCTAACAATATATTTCGGGATGCAGAAAGAGGCTAAAATATGAGCAACGTAGATAGATTGAACCTTCTAGAGTGATGTACGATAGTGTTATATCGTTATCACCCTCAGGAAGAGGCGAATGTTGTCGCAGATGAGCGTTGAGTAGAAGGATTAAGGAACGCGATTCAGAGTTGCGTGCTTTAGGTTTAGTGGTGATGTACATTAACAATTTACCTCGAAAATTCAGAATGCACAAGTTGAAAAGAGTGCAAGGAGGAAAATATTGGTGGTCAAGGGAATATTTCGTGGGCAGAAGGGGAGCGCATTTTGAAGTTAAGATCCGATGTATCGAATGTCCTAAAAAGGAGCAGTATGGTACCATTATTTGAGATTGAAGAGGACTAATCTGTGGAATCTCCATAAATCAAATTTATTTCATTCAATCCTAGATCAGGATAAAATGTACCATTGATTTGAGGAATGTTATATGGTGGCCGAATATTAAAGTCTGACATCGCGACCATATGTCAGTCTAAAGGTGCTTAACATGGTGCTAAGAGTACAAGCTGAACACCAAAGAGCAAAAGCAGGCAGATTATCTCACAGCATCTCAGAATTCCTGTTTGAAATGGGAGAGAATATAGCAATGATTTCATTACAAAGGCTTCCAAGAACCACGATCTTGGATATGATTCAATTTGGTCATTGTTGATGCGATAACTTTGACTAAATACGTGGCTTCACACAAAGAATATTAGTATAATTGCATGTAATGAATGAGAAGAGTACTGAAATATATTGAGAGAGAGCTTACTAACTCGATTAATTTTGAAAGAGAGAACATGTTAGTAGGCACGGGTGCCGTTGTCAATTATTATCGACAGCAGAGACTCCTCAAAAGTTTCGCATCAAAGGTTTTGAGATTCATCTGTCAAAAGTCTTGGGAACGAATTTTGGATATTGAGCACATTGCATTACCATCCGAAACTGATGCCAGAGTGAATAGAACGATTACAGACATATGGAAGAACATGGTTGCGGGCAATAGTAAATGTGTTGGGGAAGAGGATTTAGCGTAGATTAATGACTTTGTAGTGGCTGATAAGCACTTACCCTTGGCGCTGAATTCCTAATGACAATAATAGGTATATCACAGCATAGTATTAAGGCCTGCAGTGACCCTGTTCAAGCTCGTATAAAAAAACGGAAGAGAAATGAGATTGCCTGAATGTTGGAGTGAGGTTTGGGATGATGCCTTCAACTCACGTGGGACCTAGAAATAAATTCGTAGAAACAGACAGAGATGATGTGGCAAAATTCAAGAACCGAATATTGGCTGCTCGGTAGTTATATCAGGGAAAAGTAATCGGGATGTTGAATGATGTAAAACCTTTGGAGCTCGAAGTTAAAGGTGACACAGTTTATATGCTGAAAGTATCAAACCGTGAAAGATGTTGTCGATATTAGGAAAACGTGGGAAATTAAGTGCCCTGTTATATGACCATTTCAAGATATTTATCAAGATAGTCCCGAGAAGGGCATTACTTAAACTGAATTAAAGACTCTCACCGAGAGCACTTCAAGGAGAATACACAATACATTTTCATGTTCGAAACTTGACAATTTGTTTATAAGGATGAAGACATGTATTATTCCTTGACGAAGATAAAGGACGAGACGAGAAGTTGCATTTCATCAGAAAGGAACCCGCATCGAAAGTCATAGGATAGAGAAGAAGTAAAGCACTAAGGCAAAGTCAGTCCAATAAGTTTCCAAAGTACGATGGACACATCGAGCTCAGTCGGACCTGAATATACATTCGTGTAAAAGGGAGCTATCAAATTAATGTGTTGAAGAAATATCCCCTCTTATATCTTTTATTTTAATAAAGAACCCGGACCACAGAAGATGAATTGGAGTACTTCAGGGATGAAAGATCCCTTTTAGGGGGGAATGCTGGACAATACCGTCAATTTCAGGTCGTTATTTTTATTCCGTGATAATTAAGAATAGTTTTTCATTTTTTTATGGGAGTTTGAGAATATTGACTCACGGACAATACCAGGATATTTAGGCTCACAATTTGTAAGTTTTCAGGTTCAGAACGTTTTACGAAAGGAACCTCGCGTCCGAAATGCCTACAGTTTAAGCATAACGACTGCTAATATTTTGCAATATGCCGATAGAAATATTTGTATGCATTCCGTTTTTTGATTTTCGTGTCTCGTACATTTTTAACGGTTTACGAAAACAGACTACAAATCGTGACCTTATTAAAATTATCGTAATGTTTGAAAAATACGACCGCGCTAAAAAAACAATTAGTTGGACAAGTAGGTAAATCTACTTATCCACTAATCTGACATCCATAGGAAAGCAAAGGGGTGGCTATCACCAAGAGGCATGCTGATCCACTTAGTGAGATAAATCGCAGATACCCAACGAAACCAGTGTATAATTACTACTTGTCCTAGGATACTCGCAACTTACATACTACATAAACCTAATAATTGATACTAACAATTTCACACGATATGCATGACACAACAACAGTACTTCAAGTATTGTAAGACAGAATCACACAAAAACTAAATTCTTGCAAGGATAGTCTATCAATACCCAACCCCTCGCCACCTTGCCGAGTCCTGATATACCACTCAAACACCGAATTTCCTAAAATTATCGAGAATCAAAAATTAAGAACAGCGAACAAGTGATGATGATATCCTAGTATATTCCTTATAATTTTGTGGTGTTTTAAAGAAGTTCATTCCGGCTCAAAAAGGTTTTTTGTACACTTTTGGGGCTGATTTTATATTGATAGAATTTTATAAAAGGTCCAGTTTGTGAAGAAAAATGGGTGATCATGAAAAATTAATTTTGGGATGATAAGGATCATAGTTGAAAGATACTGAAGTCTTATAAAATTTGATACATATAGATCATTCATTTCTTTCATTTTATTGTGGTAAAATCTCAATGAGTTTGGATATGATGTTTCAATTTTTGATTTTCAAATGTATATTTTACATGATGATATATTGAACAGATCGAAGTAAATAAAAATGGCCATGACATGTATAGATCTTATTAATTTATTATAAGCTAAAACAGCCAATAAAAAAGACAAGTGAAATAAAATCATAAGAATTTAGGGATATTGTAATGAAAGTAGGTTTATAAACATTCTAATAGGTTTTGAGGTTTGGATTTGAGTACATTAGTGTAGATAAATCCTTATTGTGATCAAACTTGGAAAATTTAGGATAGATTACTAGAAAACTAAATATTGAGTTGAGAATAATGAATCAAAAAACCAAAACGTAGTAGATGACCTAGTATTAATAGCATATAAACAGATGGTATAAAAAGGGTCACATTACCGGACTGAGGTAGGTAAAAGTTAAACTATGAGACCTAGATAAAATCATTTGTAGATATTCTGAAGTCAATTTGGATAATCACAACATCTAGTTTATGGTTTATAAATGGCAATCAAAAATGGTGAAAGTAAATTTCAATCCAAAAAGCTAATGTGACACTTGTTACTGTATGAAAGGAAACCAATTGTATAAATAAACTAAAGGATGTACTAAAAATGAGTTTAATCTGTAAAGTGACCTAAAAAATAAGCCAAGGCATGATAGATATAGCATTTATACCATTTACTTTTATAATAAATGACTATTGTTCGTAAACATAAAAGTATAAAAACAATTTACCATTACATTACCGCGACTAACACCTGTATGTGAGCTAATACTATGATAAAGACGATTTTTTAACTAAAACCCCGTGGTGAGGCACCCACTTCTGGGAGTTAAAATGCTAACATAAGCGGAAATAAAAAAACTATCTCGATCCGAACTTACTTTCGAGAAAAGCACACCAGGTAGCCGAAATATTGTCTAACAAGAGTCATATATATAAGACATTAAATGAGAGAACCATAAGGCTGTAGTGGCAATAGGCCGACATGTAACAAATGTGAGATCTCTATGATACACATAGATCTTTAGGTAGAGCGCCCATCACACTTGGACTCTAACTATAGATCTAGGAGACCTAGAGGTCATTTGAGATAATAATACATCATAAATGACTTAATGGAGGCTATGCTCCAATGGGCCATGATTGGGCCCTTTTTGATCTAATTAGGCAATACTAGTAATATGCTAATAAAATAAACAAGTAAAACACTAGAAAAACTCTAAGTTTGGACACACACAATATGTTTGAGAGCATTGAACAGCAGTAATAACTACATTAATACATATACTTATTTAATAATTAATGAGCTTTTCAGTTAATTTTAATCGCGACTCAGAACCTAAGACACGCCACCGTTACAATTTGTAATAGGTCTTCGGTTGATTAGACGCGCAGCTAACTTCCGAAGTTTTGTATCATGAGGCGATATCCACTCTTTGGCGTCCGACAGTCACTAAGTGAGTATCGATAGCCCTCTAAGCATTTTTGCACTTATTGTTTTATAAACCCCGCAAGGGAGGAAACATGCTTTGTTTTTTAAAATAGAAACACAAGAGAGAGATTTGTATGCTATGTTATGGCCAGATCGTCGATTATTATTATAAAGTTAGCTTAACCCTCAGCTAGACAAAGACGTACTGCGAAATAACATAAATGTATTAAACTTAGCGCGGGATAAATATGGTAGACGCGCTTAAACATGAAATAATTACTAACTATTGGAGGCTGGCCAGCCCTCAAGTCCTGGGACGATCTGGGCTAATCGTCAAGTGTAAGAGAATATGATCAACAAGACAGAATGCTTTGTATTAGGAGAATAATATGCACGTCAATTAGCGAGTGTGTATAGTAGGTCTATTAGCTTGTGGCACCACATAGATTATATAATGAGAAAGCAAAAATCAGTTCAATGGCATGAGAAACGTATATAATAATCTCCCCGATATAACTTTGTGTGGCCCACAGGAAAAATAGAATAGAGGCGAAAGAAAAAGATATCGTATAGAATATCCGGAATGAAAATATGAGAAAATGAAACTTGTGTTCTTGGAAAAATTTATTATTGTTTATATATATAAACTCATGGAATTAGGCATCTCAACCTATATTGTTGACGTTTTTCAGCATTGTTTTATCGTGATCAGTCCTAGAAGGTAATTTTTCTGGGCGATGAGGAGATATTTGGTTGTTGCTTATGGGAAAACCTAAATGTTTTGAAGAGGACCGCAATAATAAAAGTCATTCACTACAGGAACGAATGATTTGTAAAAATGTGTATGATTACGAAAGCATTAAAGATTTAGTCGCATTACATTTTGTATATCTGTTATGGGCTGGAAATCTTTGTAATAATAACAAGTAAACAAATAAAGCTTCCGGCTTTTGTAACACATACTTTATTAAATCCAATGTATCAGTTTTAAACTACTTTCTGGTCGTTCTTATATTATCTTGTGTTATTGATCTGAGAAGTAACACGCCCCGGACCCTTATTCCGCTGCGACCCTATTTGGGGGTGTTACAATTAATCACTTGCGAGTGAACGTGAATATTGTGAATATGCCTATTGGGATTGACCAATCCCGTTTGTGTTAGCCGGATAGGTAACCAAACGCACTATATTTGAAACTCATAGGTATATGGCAATTACCTACACGAGGGCCATTATCTTTATATATATCATTATTGATATATACACTAGTTAGTTTGGGTGGCATGAGCTTAGACGCAATAATACTATTTTCCCTAATAATTGTACTCATTACAATTATTACACTTATGGGTGTATAACAACGTAACCCACTTTTATGATGACTTGTATTCACACTATTTATTATAAACCTATAAATTTCACTCAACCATTGTGTTGACCTTTTTAGCATGTTTATCTCAGGTAAATGAACATCTTATGGCACGGAGTGGCGCGGACTTGAAGATGGCTAAACTGTTATCATTCAAACTTTCTGTTTTCATGTAAATTTTGGGACCTCTGTTTATAAAAACTCTGATGAAATAATGAATGATAACTTATCTTTTAAAAACGTCTCTTTTGAGTCGTTTTCTATGATTATGACTATTGTACTATGAAATAATACCCCAGATTAGCTTCCACTGCTATATGTCAAAAATGGGGGTGTTATAGATTGGTATCAAGAGCCACGGTTATAGAGAACAAGGTTAAAACCTTAACTATAACTACTTTTCTTTTTCCATCCAAGAAAGTCCTCCGTGCCACTACATCTCCTGAATAGTATGTAAAGATACATAACTATTATACTATTATATAAATAACTTATGTTATTTACTACTGGGTTGTTAACAGAGTGATGTCTTCTCCCAACCATCCTACTTCCGATATTGAGGATGCTTTTTCCTCTAACTTTCCGGACTATATCCCGGCTTCCCCGGACTATGTCCCAGCTTCACCAGGAAAAACTTATTCTAGCTCTTCAAATAACTCATTTGGTGTAGTTTTAATAGTTTCACCAACTCTTTCACTTTTTCATAATGACCCCTATATGAAGGTCATGCATGCATACTATGCTAAAGAATCACCTATTCCACCACCAACTATTGTGCCTCCATCTACAATGCTATCCTAATCTCCAATGTTTAATCCTCAAGAATTCTTTCTTCCAGAGGAATTATTGTCACCTAAGAAACAAGGCCATAACCAATCATTCTCCTCTACTTCTGCCCTACCTCAAGAATTTGAGATGAGAGAAAGCTCTCGTAAGACAAGTCTGGAACATCACGAGGAGCAAATTGAGGAAATCCTGAATCACCTGGATGAACTCTCTCTCTCGACTGCATTGAGCACATAGGAAGTAACATCGGGTGATAACAAAATAGAAGGTCTCTAAAAAGGTCGGGTGATTATACAACAAGATTTTGACAATCTGAAAGCTGAACTCCAAAAAGCTCATGCTTAATTTAGTAAACTTCAAAGAAAGCAAATGGGAAATAATAACAAGATTGCTCTGGCTCGCTTCCGGATTGCTAATCTAGAACAAATCATCGAAAGAAATACCAAGTCCTTTTACCAACAACAAGGACAGGTCTCTGAATGCAAGCTATGAACTCAAGACAGCCAGAAAGGACCATCGAACTACAGATTAAGATGAGTTATAGCTTTCGAACCTAGCCACGGTATGTGTGGGTAATAAATAAACAACACTTTAAAATTTTGAACTATGTCCATACAAAGGCAATTGTTCAGGATTATAAAACAAGACGGCAATCATGTCGCCGTTACACTTGTGTTTCATAATAATCGATATATCCATCCTAAAACAACTTCCAATATAAATTTCTCATCTCCGGCTCCATCGTTATCAAACATAAACTATGACACCTAAATAAATCATAGATACTTATTTGATATGAATTATCTATGATTTTAATATCACTATTGTTAAAAATGCTTAAAGTTCAAAAATAAGCATTTCATTTTAAGACTTGTGATATCATTCTTATTATGTTTTATCATATGTTGATAGAATGCCTCCCAAAAGGATGTCAACATCTGAAGCACCAGCCATGACTTAGGCTGTCATCAGGAAACTAGTTGCTGACAGTGTTACCACAGCTCTGGAAGCACAAGCCGTTAACATGGAAAATACTGATAATACCATGAGACCAAGAGAAGCTCCTGTGGCAAGACAATGTAGCTACAAAGAGTTCATGAGCCGTTTACCATCTGACTATGAAGGGGAATGATCTCAAGACATATGTGAGAAGATTCCAGGAATTGGCAACCTTGTGTCCCACTATGGTGCCAGATTCTGAGAAAATGATGGAAGTTTTAATCGGGGGATTACCTCGAAGTATTGAAGGGAATGTTACCGCCTCTAAACCTCAAACTCTAGAGGAAGCCATTGACATAGCCCAGAGGCTAATGGATCAGGTAAAAAAGCACACTCCAGTGCAAGTATCAAGTGATCACAAACGAAAGTTTGACGATAGAAGAACTTTCAACAACAACAACTACCGCAACGATAATAACAACAACTACCATAACACCAACAACCGCTACAATAATTGTTCTCATACAATCATATCTCATAGTTAGTAATCTGTAATCACTTTAACTGATTAATATAAATCATGGTTTAGTTTTTTATTGTTCTTCTTAATACTATTGTGTAGATTCCGCGTATACAATAAGTATTCATAGTCAGTGTTTTCTCTATAGTCTATCTGTATTTATACAAGTTGGCTATCACCCTTAGTAGGCTGCAAAGATCTGTTCAGTTTGGGACTCAACAATTGGTATCAGAGCAGGTTGCTCGATATCTAGGATTTAACAAGGTACTGGTTCGTGTCTCTGATTTGGTGTTGTGCGCAATTATTCACTTGTCGTTGTTTTGAATTAATCCTGGTATGGGAGGATTAATTTAATAAACATCAGTTCGGACGTGGATAATTATCTTAAAAAGACACAGCCGACACAAAAGAAAATAATAATATCAAGGTTTTGGTATTCGGGTTCCTGTTGCACGTGTTCAAAGAGACAATGGTACTGCTTGGTGAAAAGTAAGTTTGGAGGGGGGGGGGGGGGATGGGGGGGGGGGGGGATTGATACTGCTGTTGTATGTGTTGGTCGGTTCGGTTGAATCAACAAAATAATTCCTCAATAATTCATGTGATTATAGTGCTTTGAATAAAGAATTGATATGATTATAAATTTCTTTATTATTTACCGATTATTGAAAGTCAACAGCAGCATTTATTGCACATCACGTAAGAATGAACTGTTTATAAATTCTTGGTTCGATTGGAGTCAACAGCAAGAAAAGAAAACGTGTTTGCTTTAATTATACATCATGGATTGAGAATTGTACAACTTACACACATATGAAAAACAGAGTTATTACTACTGTTGGGCTAAAAGAAGGTACTGTTCGAGTACATACTGTTATGTGAAGATTACTTTTGCTTGGGCTTATATGGATTAAAATTGTTCGAGCAATAAAGGCTAGTACTGTTGGATGTTTTTAGTATTGCTCGCTTATATTGCCTTTGTTGTCCGAGAAAAATATTTGTACTGCTTACCTCATCCGAGAAAGAGTTTGTACCGTTAGTACTATCTGACATAGCTAGTTTGTACCGCTAGCTTTATCAGTTATCGGGTGACTCATGGTTTTGGATCTCAGATAGAACTGTTTTAAAACAACATTTATATTATTGATTTATGCTTGATATTTTTTGAGAATTTATAACAAGATGTGATTACGAAGATGATTGATTATCACCTATTTGATGTTGTAGTATGAGTTTCCACAGATGCGTGTTCCTTATCATATTTTTAAGTTAGTGTTGGCTGTTAAGATAACTTATTCGTGATTAAATGGGTGACGAAGACTTGTCATAATCTAGCAAAGGTGTGTGATTTTCTTATCAAGGTGCTCAATCTCAAATTTGCTATCACTTAGTATTACCATAGAAGATGAGGAATTGTCAAGAGGTTACGGTCCACTTATATTTCACATGATTTATTTATAGAGTTTGACGTCACGTGGATAGTGCAAGACATAAGACACAAGTTTAGGAGATTCAACTTCTTCATCAAATGGGTTATACTCATTTTTCTTCATCAATAATTACTACTTGGAGCCTACTGAGTTTGAGATTCAAGAGATGGTTAATATACTTTTTAGGGGAAGCTTATTGTTCACATATTTAACCATCTACATGCACCACTTGAGGGGAAGTGTTCACAAGTTGCATATCTACACAAGACCCCTATTGGATGATTACAAAAAGGGGAAGAAGACTACAAGAGATATAGTTTGCAACTTAGTATTGTGGTGACATGTTCAAGAAGATCTTAAGTCAAGGGGAAGCATTGTTTCATTCATGGAGATTGTTTTGTAATATCAAATAGGGGAAGATTGTTGGGATCTCAGATTTGATGATTACAAAACTACATATGCATAAATGAAGAAAGATGAAACAAAAGGAAACAAGATATGCTAAAGAAGGAAACAAGATCAAGATTAATGTTGATTGAGACGTTACAAAATCAACATTAATGTTGAAGATATAGATTAGTCAAACATTAATGTGAAGATTAATGTTAATTAATTAGTTTCCTAATTGTATTATGTTTCCTTTTGAAACAACAAGGACTTAATGTGATAAATTAAGTTAGCTTCCTATGTAAGCTAGGTTTTCTTGTAAACCCTATATATAAAGGGTCATAGGCGTCTGGTTAAGATCATCCATCATAGTTAGATCTCTCTCAATGAGAGTCTAATAGTTAGTTAGTTTATGTATTAGTTAGTTTAGCCCCACGCTCATGTGATCTGAGGGAGGCAATAGATATAATATAAGAAGAAGCACCTTGTTTGATAACTTATTGTTCTTTATTATTCCGCTGCATATATAAGTTATCTGTAAAACTAATCCTAGATTGGCTAAACGATTCTCAATAATAATCACTAACCATAACTGAACAGAAGACAAGAAACCTTCAGGTCTTATGCTGTCACTCCAACTGAAAACAATGGGTATATTGGAAACTGTCCCTTGTGTAAGAAATGCACTCTGCATCACACAGGACCTTGCACTATTAAGTGTAATACTTGCAACAAGGTAGGCCATCTGACTAAGAACTGCAGAAACAAAGGGCCAGCCACTGGAAGTAATCTGCTACCAGTGATAGTTACTTACCATGCATGTGGAGAGAAAGGGCATTATGCAAATCAGTGCCGAAAGACCCACCTACCACCAATGACCAGTGAAGAGCCCTACATACTCAAGGATCGGAATGCTAATCGAGACCCGAACGTAGTCACGGGTATGTTTCTTCTAAACCAACATCTAGCTAGAGTATTATTTGACGGTGAAACATTAATCATTCGAGGTGACCGAAGTAAAACCCGACTAAATCTCATATCCTGTATAAAAACCAAAAGGTATATATCCAGGGGATGTCAAGTTTTTGTAGCCCAAATAATGGAAAAGAAGTCGGACGAGAAATGACTAGAAGACATACCGGTAGTCAGAGAATTCCTAAAAGTTTTTCCTGAAGATCTACCTGGCCTTCCTCCCATTCGTCAAGTAGAATTTCAAATCGATTTAATTCCAGGAGCGACACCTGTAGCCCGAGCACCTTATAGATTAGCTCCTTCAGAAATGCAGGAACTATCTAACCAACTTCAAGAGTTGGCAGACCGAGGTTTTATTCGACCAAGTACTTCACCTTGGGGAGCTCCTGTCTTATTTGTTAAAAAGAAAGACGGATCTTTCAGAATGTGTATCGATTACCGGGAGTTGAATAAACTTACCGTAAAGAATCGTTACCTATTACCCAGGATCGATGACTTATTTGACCAACTTCAAGGTTCGAGTGTTTACTCAAAGATCGACTTGAGATCAGGTTATCATCAACTGAGAGTCAGGGATGAAGATATTCCCAAGACTGCTTTCAGAACAAGATACGGACATTATGAATTTCAAGTGATGCCATTTGGTTTAACTAACGCGCCTGCTGTATTCATGGATCTCATGAATCGTTTTTAAACATACTTGGTGATTTTATTTTGTAATAGTGTTTACATCGATGATAGTCGCATCTACCTTTGTAATAAAGAAGACACACAAAATCATCTGAGTAATAATCTTAGAATTACTCAAGAAAGAGACGTCGTATGCCAGTTCTCCACGTGTGATTTTCTGGATTTATATCGTGTAATTTCTTTGGACACGAAATTGATAGTCAGTACTTCATGTTGACCCCCTCCAAGATGAAGCAGTTATGAGAATTAGAATCTCCTGACTACACCACAGAATACGCCAATTGTTAGACTTGTCGACTATAACCGGAGATTATCGAAGGTTTTTGAAGGATTGCAAAGTCCTTGACTGAATTAACCCAGAAAAAAAAGAGTATATCTGGGGCGAAGATCCAAGAGTCGCTACCAATTACTAAAACAGAAGCTTTGTGAGCTCCATCTTACTTACCAGAAGGAAATGACGATTTTGTCATGTTTACTTGTGATGCAATCCCATCAAGGATCTAGAGAGGTGTTAATGAAGGGAAGGGAGAAGTTATTGGAATAGCATATGCATCTTGACAACTTAAGCCTAATGAAGAAAACTATACCACTCATGATCTCGAATTAGGAGTAGTTGTGTTCGCTCTTAAAATTTAGAGACACTACCTATACGATACAAAGTGTACTGTGTGCACTGATCATAAAAGTCTTCAGCATATCCTTGATCAGAAAGAATTGAACATGAGACAACATTGTTGGTTAGAATTACTTACAGATTATGATTGTGAAATTTGCTACCATCCTAGAAAGGCAAATGTTGTAGCAGATGCCTTAAGCCAGAAGGAACGAATCAAACCACACCAAGTTAGATCATTAGTTATGACCATTCATCTAAACTTACCCTCACAAATTCTTAAACCTCAAACTGAAGCACTCAAAGAAGAAAACATCAAGGCTGAAAACTTATGAGGAATAGATAAAGCATTTGAAAGACGTCCTGATGGAACTCGTTGTATTAAGAACCGAAGCTGGTTACCACTTTTTGGTAATCTAAGAGACTTGATCATGCATGAGTCCCATAAATCAAAGTATTCCATTCACCCAGGTTCTGACAAGATGTATCAGGATCTAAAGAAACTCTATTGGTGGCCTAACATGAAGGCAATCATCGCTAAATATGTTGGTAAATGTTTGACATGTTCTAGAGTTAAGGCAGAATGTCAGAAGCCATCCGACTTACTGGTACAAATAGAGATTCCTATGTGAAAATGGGAGAGAATCACAATGGATTTCATCACAAAACTGCCCAAAACATCAAACAGACATGACACAATCTGGGTCATTGTCGATCGCCTTACCAAATCCGCACATTTCATCCCTACCCGAGAGACAGATAGTATGGAAACCCTTACAAGGTTATACATTAAAGAAATAGTCTCCCGGCATAGAGTGCCAATATCTATCATTTCAGATCGTGACAGTCATTTCACATCTAGATTCTGGCAATCATTACAAAGTGCTTTGGGTACTCAATTAGACATAAGTACGACATATCATCCTGAAACCGATGGATAAAGTGAAAGGACCATTCAAACACTCGAAGACATGCTTCGAGCCTGTGTTATAGATTTTGGAAAAGGATGGGAAAGACACTTACCATTGGTAGAATTCTCATACAATAACAGTTACCATGCCAATATCAAGGCAGCACCATTTAAGGCACTTTATGGTCAAAAGTGCAGATCACCTATTTGCTGGGCCGAAGTTGGAGATGTTCAACTTACATGACCAGAAATAATCCATGAAACCACTGAAAAGATAGTCTAAATTCGACAACGCTTGCAAGCTGCAAGAGATCAGCAAAGAAGTTATGCCAATGTAAGGCAAAAGCCTTTAGAATTTCAATTTGGAGATCGTGTTATGTTAAAAGTATCACCTCTTAAAGGTGTCACCCGATTCGGAAAACGAGGAAAGCTTAACCCCCGGTACATTAGACCATTCAAAATCCTTGAACTGATTAGCCCAGTGGCATACAAACTAGAGCTTCCCGAAGAGCTTAGTAATGTCCATAGTACTTTCCACATTTCTAATCTAAAGAAATGCTTATCTGACGAATCCCTTGTCATTCCAATGAAAGAGCTTCGACTTGATGACAAACTCAACTTTGTAGAAGAACCAGTGGAGATTATGGATCGATGGCGTCAAGGAAACTGAAACAAGTCGTATTCTATATCAAAGTAAGATGGAACTCTATAAACAAGAGGACCAGAATTAACATGGGAAACGCGAAGCATCAAATTCGTGGCCAAATATCCACATCTCTTTTTTCAAACACCACTCCGGCATCCAACTAAATCTTGGGACGAGATTTCTTTTAAGGGAGGGAGACTATAACAACCCGCAATTTTTATCAATGTAAATATCCATCTATTAAATTAGATGCACTGTAATATCCATCTATTATATATATACCACCTTTTTATAGGGAAATGTTTTGGCTTTATCTCATTATGCAACGTAACTTGCATCTCTAAAGAACGGAGCTTACGCAACATTAAATGCCATCTTATTATGTTTATATCATGTAAACATCTATATGTCAGTCTCTATTTAATATATTTTTACCAAGTACATTATCCATTTATCGTACAGTTCAAAAGTTATATCAAAAACCAAGCATTAAACATTACCGTTTATATCAAAACCCTATTTATATGTAATGTATTAACAATAAAAAACAAATAAAAAAATAAAATTTGGGGGGAATGTAAAAGCTTTAAAGCATGTGTACAAGTATCATAGCACAACATTTGAATATCTTTTACCTCCTAAATCAAGTTACAACATTCTAAAGCTCAATGTACAAGTTAATAATGCAAGAAAGTTAAACTAGGTCATTTTACCTCCAAATTCATTTTAGTTTCTTACCACCACTTTAACACAAGGTACAAGCATTTATATGCATGACTCTAACCCTTAATTAAAACCTAAGTCATCTAAGCCTAATCTAAAAAACCACCTTTCTTAATTAAAATTAAAAATAATAAAAAAATACTATAAAAAAAAGAAAAACCCCCCTTAAAAATATACATAAACCTAAAACCTTTATTTTCACTTTTTAACTAAAAACGAACAAGCCCTTTTAAAAACTTAAAATAAACCCTAAACCTTATCAAAACCCTAAACCGTAATCTTACACTAATCCTAACCCTAAACTATCTTAAACCCTACACCATAACAATGAATTAAATAACACTAAAACCCTAACGAAATGAAAATGAACCCGACACCATTTGTCTTGCATTTTTACCATTTTAATCAACCAGGCACTCATAGCAAAAGCACCTAGACCTCTATGACATCACCAAGCAGCCACCCAAGTAGCTTACAAGCACCTCCATCACCACCTTGCTCACCAAGTTGCAAAATCACTCCTTGTTCTAATCTTCTTAGTCGTATGTCCTCTAAACAACCCTTCCACATCTTCATAGCTAGTTCTAGCCTCCATTAATCATTACACTAGCATACCTTACTCACCTCAGCTAGCTAGGACACTTATCAAACCCTTAGATACCAAGAAAACTTAGCCACCAAGGGTTTTTGACCCTATATATACGCATACATACACAACACTTTCTTCACACCTCAAAACTCATCAAATACAATAATGGAGTTCTAACTCAGACCAAGAAGGATACGTGAAAGTTCCTACGCTCAGTTAGAAGCCAAGAACAAAGAAAAAACGAGCCTTTAAAGCTCGTTACTAGGGTACGAACCGAAAAAAACCCCATTTGACACATTTTCTAGTCAAGTAAGTTAGATATTGTTCCATAAATTTAAATCTTTTTTTAATGTTCTTATACTCTTAAGATCATATATGAACTCTTGTTTGAAGCTTTGAATCCTTAAACCCATGTGTTTTTTATTAAAACCCTAAAAACGACCCGTTTTGATTTTCTAGCTAACGAATCATTTTTTTAAACTTTTTTTACGTTAGAACATCTTATTTTTTTTATTAATATTTGTATGTACCTGCCAATATCATTTGTGAAATCCTAAATAAAGCTTGCATGCTTTTTGGACTTGTTTTGCAAATATTTCCATTGCTAGTGTGGTCTAATATCTTAACTTTCTGAAATTTTAACTAAAGGGGCTTGAAAATATCCATTATTCTAAATAAAAAATAAAAGGGGGGTTATTTTTAATAACTATAAGACTATTTTGCCAAGTTGTTTTAAAGTTAAAAGGTTTAAATTTTATATATTTATATATATCGGATAAAGTTGTATAAAGTTTATAAACCATTGGTATTATTGCCAATTTTGTAAACTTTAAAAATATTTTTAAAATATAATATTTTTATATGAATTATAAAAATATATATTAATATTATAAAACTAGATTTTATTAAAACCCGACACATTTATCGTTATTTTAATTAAATTGAGCATTATTCTGTCTTAAATAATTTTATTTCTTTTAAAAACATAATTTCTCATCAACTAACTATTTAAAGAAAACTAAAAATATATATCATATCACGTTTACTTGGGAAATTTCTTATGAAAGGGTTTCATTGAGTTTTTCGTTTGAGAGTTTGTTGGGTCTGTACGATTTAAAGGCCCTGGTCTCCTCTATACGATACTACATGGCTCTAGAATTTTGATGAGCATTCCGTAACGCGATACAATATTTCCATAATTTAATAAATCAAAGATATACGTTAAACTTTATGAAGTTTTGAAACATAAACTATCACACTAAGACTTGACATATCACCCCAGGTTGCGTGACAAAGCCGTTACTTTCACTTGATATACTTTTGTCATCAATCAAATATTTCCCTTATGTTAGGTGAGTTCATATCTGCCATCACTTTTAAATCTTCTATTTTCATAAACCCTGTGAGGGGGGGATACATGCTATAAACTATGAATACAAGTGTTTTCTAAATGTATGCTATCACTGACTTATTATTGCATCTGTAGTCTAAAGTTCTTTATGAAAAGACCCCACCTTCATGGACCATTAATCACTTAGCGATGTGAACGTGAATACTGTGAATAGGCTTATTGGATTGGACGAATCTTTTATTTTATTGTTATATTTTACCGTTTGTGTTAGTCGGATAGGTAACCAAAACGCCACTATATTTAAAAACTCTGGGTATATGGCAATTACCTACACAGGGGCCATTATTTTTATTCATATCATTATTGATATATACACTAGGTCCGTTTGAGTGCCTGAGCTTTGACGCAATAAATAATCTGTTTTCCATAATAATTGGTACTCATTTGCAATATTACACTTATGGGTGTATAAAACATAACACCTCTTTATGAATGACTTGTATTCACAACTATTTATTATAAAACCTATAATCTACCTCACCATTGTGTTGACCTTTTTAGCATGTTTATCTCAGGTAACTGAACATCTTATGGCACGGAGTGGCACGGACTTGAAGATGGCTAAACTGTTATCATTCAAACTTTATGTTTTCATGTAGATTTTGGGACCTCTGTTTGTAAAAACTCTGATGAAATAATGAATGATAACTTATCTTTTAAAAACGTCTCTTTTGAGTCGTTGTCTATGATTATGACTATTGTACTATGAAATATTACCCCGGATTAGCTTTCGCTGCTATATGTCAAAAATGGGGGTGTTATAGAACAAAAGTACCAATTATCCAAGAAAATAAAGGGAGGCGTAGCTTGAAAGGGTTTTGGTAAGAAAAAGATAGGAGGTTGGCTAGTGTAAGAGTTTATGTAAGAAAGTTAGCAGAAGTTGGTAGTACTTTAGTATTATCTAGTGTAGTGAAATTTTGGTATTATTTTGTGTGTAATGATACATGGGGCCGGTCCAAATAGGTAGAAGTGGGGGAGAGAAATGTTTAATTTTTTATAAGGTATAAATATTTAGGGTATTGGTAAAGGTGGTATAGTTTACATGCATGCATGGAAGTTCATAACGCAAAACGTAAATGTATTACGTAAAGTATAAAAATAAAATACGAAAAGTTATGAATTATCTTCGTAATAATTATATAGCACTTATTTGACGTAAACTTATATTTGTTCAATGTCGGTTTACGTTAATTGTTGATTTTTGGTTTACGCAATTTAACTTAACGGTTATAATTAAAAGTAAACACGTAAAAGCTCAAAGTAAATAGTTTTGAGTTTATTGACGTAAATTGACCTGAAAATGTGGATTGTCACACTCGTGCTAGTGGAATCGTCCTCTGTGTTTTAACGGGAACTTGGGATGCGGCGGTTGCAATACCGAAGTTTTACAACCCTTATGAAGTGTACCTAATTGTTGTAGTTTAGTAAAGGTAAGACCGAGGGTTGGTTATTCTCTAGGGGCTAGTGGGATAGGCTCGTAGAGAATGACGAATTGATCTAAAAATTTCTATCCTCCATTCATCGGCTACTCGCCGCTGGTGATCCGAAGGGATCATAGTACTTTTCACTTTTTTGTTTTTGCTTAATTATTTTTTAATTATATCACACTCTAAATTTTATCCCACAAAACCATTGCCATCATAATACACCCTTTATGTATGTTGAGAAATCAATCAATTAAATTTGTTTTCATTCACAAAACTTGTTTTTAACGTTAGAGATTACTGTTATCAAAGACAATAGTTGGAAAAAAAGTTGTCGCTTCTACCTTTAGGCAAAGCAAAGCCATGACACAAAAAATATCACAAAAAAGAGGAAGTCGTTAAACAATAAACAACTATGTTGCAGTATAGAGCTTGCCTCTCTTTAAACAAACAATAACGAAGATACGAAAAAGAAAAAGTGTCTTTCAATATTCGTTCCAGTATGAAAGGCTTCCGTTCAAACTGCGGCCAAATGTTAAACGATTAGACACATAATTAGAAACCAATATTTTATTGCCATATTTATTAGACACATAATTAGTCTCATTTTCTAGGCCTCTCAATCATTTTTTATTAATAAATACTAGTTTTAATGTCCGTGCACGCACGACGCTTAGACATTATGTTCTTTTTTTTAAATATGTGTATAATTTTTATTTTTATTTTGTTTTATAAGTTATGTTATAGAGTATTATCGAAATTATATGAAGAGAATAGATTCATTAAATATGTTCTATATTGTATTCGAACTATTTACCCTCACTTTGGAATGCTGATATTCTTACTGTTGGGTATGCAGTTGAGATTGTATATGTTTTATGATTATAGTAGCATGAGTGTGTCAGCTATACTTAAGATTCATGGTCATACTTGTGTTAAAACATGTAAAATTTTAGCTTTGCAATCGAATTTAAAAGCATCAAGTTGAATTATCAAAAGTGTCAATATTTATAGAATATAGAAAACTCAAAAACTCAAATAAGTATTATGTTTCGTGCATACAATATATTTTTGTCAAACAAAGATTTACTTATTGTATATCTTCAATACATATACAAATGTAATAATAGTTTTACCTATTTTTCCGTCACCAACACTTTTTTAAGATATAAAAGTGGCCCAGATAATTGTATATGATTTATAGGCATACACATATGTCAATGGAATAAAGATTTTTTGATAAATTTAAATGTTAGAATTTGGTACGTATTAAACCTAAAGAAAAAAATGCAATTCTTCCAAACTCATCAATGAATAGCTAGAAAACCTTTTTTCTTTATTTATGATATTTTATGTGCTTCGGCATTTTTCTATTTGGTTGTACAACATGATTTCAGGCCAACAATAAAAAATCCACCAAAAAGTATTTGGGTAGATTTGGGATGTGACTAGATACTGTTAAATCTTTGTTTGGAAGTAAAAAATTGTTTATGTTTGTTGTATTTTAAAATATAAATTCGAGAGGTATAAAGTTTTAAGGGTTATTTTTTTATTTTTTAAAATTATAATAAAACTTGTAAATTTATAAATTTACACTTAACTCCAGTATAATTTATTTAAAATTAAAAACAACTAAAGCTTTATTAATTACTTCCTCTTTTTTCAAGTTTTTTTCACAAATTTGACACATATATTTTATGTGTTTTTTTCTCCATAATATTTCTCCACCAAATATTTTTAATTTTGACCAAATTGATTCAATTTTGACTTTTTATTGACCAATTAGATCGCACGATTTTGTCTACGTGGCAAAATCAAACGTTCTGATTGATCCAATTTTTTTCTCATAAGATTTGATTTGATATAAAACTTTGAAATGATGTAATTCTTTTAGATTTAAGTTTATTTGGATACCAAACTTTATTTGAATATCAAGAGACTAGTCCCCTCCCTCTATCTCTATCTTGATCCAATTGATGAGATTAAACCCGAAACCCATTTTCATCCTTTTTTTAAAACTTATATCTCCTAAACCGTTAATCGTTATGTCACAACCCCAAAATCAGATTGCAGCAGAAATGTAACATTAGGGTGCGACGTCATGATACAAGGTACAAGTCATAGAAAACGACCTCAAAATGAGACGTTTTAAAACACATTTCAAAATGTTTCGTATTCGATACATCAAAAACATCAGAGTTTACAAATAGGTCCTAACAGTTTTAATAAAACACAATGTTTTCAAACATGACATAAAGTTTAGATAAAAGAAAGTCTTTACAAAACATAGTATATTCAAAAGAAGTTTTATCGAATGTATAAACTGTAGAGTCTCTAAAGTACATATCTGTGCGGCTTCCCCTCGAGCAATAATACCTGAAAGACGTGAGATAAAACATGCTAAAAAGTCAACAAAATTTGTTGAGTGAATTCATAGGTTTATATAAGTAAAGCAGTGTTTAAGTAAAGCAGTGTTTAAGTAAACCAAACAATGTTTATAGATTTCAAGAATAGTGCTACAAAAGCAGTTTAGTGGACCACAAGATTTCAGTAATGTAGACAAGAGAAACAAATTCACCAAGTCCAAAAAGTAATGTGTATTATTGCACTAAGCTCATGACACCGAACCTTAACAGTGTGCAAACCCCAATCAGGTTTGTGCCCTATCAAAAAGTGGGGTGTTCTGCCCAACACCCAAGTATTAGTATTTCAAATGTTAAATGCGTCTGTTGGTTGGTATTAGTTGTTGCGTACCCGGACGGGGATTGTCAGTCCCAATAGATCTATTCACAACACTCATGTTCACTACAATAGCAATTAACGGCTCATGATAAAGGGGACTTAAATGGCAGAGTGGTACTTAGGGAATAATCTGGATAGCATACAATTTAAAAACACTTGTGTCCAAAGTAAAAGTAAGCATGTAATCTCACCCCGTAAAGTTTCTAAAACAAGTAAATAGAAAAGGGGCTATGAACTCACCGTAAGTAAAGTGAATAAATATCCAACAACGAGAGAAAAAGAGAAGATATGATCTCCTAACCGCGACCTAGAAAATGGTGCGTAATTAGAAAAAGAATTACATAATATAATGACATATAAGTCATATATATATATATATATATATATATATATATATATATATAAGAGAAGTAGAATCCATATGTGTGCACCACCTAAGATATTTAACATAAAGAAGCTTTTAAGAAAGTATAATGTTTGTTTTTAAGTTTTGCTACTTTTCTGAAAAAAAATTATTTTTGGGACGTTTCTATTTTTAGAAAGTTTCTATCTTAGGAAAGTTTTCCATTTCTGGAAAGTCGAGAAATTTAGGACATTATTATCGACTCATAAAAATGTTCATTTTTCCGTCAACACTAGCTTACCTAAGGTTTTATACAAACACTCACTTCATAAGTAAAATATATATATATATATATATATATATATATATATATATATATATATATATATATATAACCCAAAAAAAGGCTGAAACCTCGATTGAAAACTTCAATCAGCACAACTAGTTGAAAAATAAGTGCCGTCATTTTTTACCAAAAACACAGACCCTGTAATTTGATCAAAAACACCACTTTTATGCACTTTTGAGCCGAAATCCTTTTTTATAAAGTAGAAAACATTGTTTCGGACAACTTTCGTGTTTCGGCCGAACGGGTCAGAAGGTGTCCGAAACGACTCATTTCAGTTCTGCGAAGAAATTAATATTTACCAAAATAGTGCAGATTTTTAATCTAAAATTTTTCAAACTTCGGACGGCTTTAAAATCTTCATTTTTAAGAGTTACGGGACGATCCATATACCGAAACAATCGTCTCGACAAAAACCTATCATAAAATTCAAAGCCACTTAGAAAAATAAGTTTTACGACACCTAACGCGCACATTTAAAATTTTCTGCAGCATATATTTTTCGACACGCCCAAAACTCCATCAAAACCCCACCAATACACCACAAACACATCAAAATCAACCTATTCCCATCATCTAACAAATTTACCAACATCTTTACTTCCAAAAACACTAACCTGACACATAATCATATGGATTTTAACATAGAAAAATTATATAAATGTATATATATATCAAAATATATAATATATATATATATATATAAATATATTATATATATATATATATATTGTAATAATATATATAATACACTAGACTATAGACCCGCGTTTCACACAGGGTTGCAATTAGAAATGATATATTAAAGTAGTTAAACAAAAAAGATATATTGAAAATTCTAGCGTCTGGAATGATAGAGTGCGGAAGCAAGAGCGCCAAATAAAAAAACTATGCATTCACATACAAAAGATGGTACACTAATGAGTCATGTATGTACAACTTTCACTATCTCAATGTCTGCAAGACTTTGATAACAACATACAACCATAGTAACGAAATCTAGCTTCCCACCATAGTAATAAAATCTAACTTCTTGAGTTGCATCTGAGAAAGGTGTCTGCCTGTCCTTTTCCAGTGCCCTTTGCCGAGCCAAAGCTGCTATCTTTTGAGTTGTCACCTGTGGCTCCAAACCAAAGTCATATAAAAAAACAACAGCTAAACTATCTTTGTTTTGACAGCAAAAATAAAATGGCAATCAAAGAGCCCCTGTTATGACATTATAAACAACAACCAAACAACCCTTTTATTTCAGAAAAACAACAACCAAACAGCCCTGTTTTGACAGCAAAAACAGCAACCAAACACCCCTTTGACAGCAAAAACAACAACCAAACACCCCTTTGACAGCAAAAACAGCAACGAAACACCCATTTTGACAGCATATCAGCTAACAAACACCCCCTTTTGACTGCAAAACAAACAAAAACTTATAATTAAATGTCTTAAAAGTAGCATTGTTTAGAAATACTTGAGAACTTTCCTCCTTAGAGTCCTCTGTCGTAAGTCTAGAGAGAATATTGCTTTACATTTTTTTCTTCATGAGCTTTCTTACCTGACACGCATATGATGTCTTCATGAGAGGTCTTACCTGACACGCATTTTGGGGTAATCAAACATCTACACAAGTAACAGAAAACAGTCAATAACACTCATTTATCAACATCTGAACCAAAACTTTTGTAAGTTTAAAACCACATACAAATTGGATTCGGAATAAAATAATTTAGGCTTTGCTTAAGTTTGATTTAGAACATTTAGTGCCTTCAACTTCAAACCAGCACCTGAAAGAGTCTAAGACCATAATTAGTTTATGATAACATTGATTCAAAATCTTTCTCAGACATTAGACTTTCATAAGTAACGCTCTGGTCCATCAACAACAGTCGTAGCCTAGCTTCGGATTTGAAACCAACCGAGCCTGGACCAAAACCGACAATAAAATATCAGCAACCCATGACTTTGCAAATAGCATGAACCGAAACCGAAACCGATATGCTGTTTCGGTTTCAGTCGTTTAGTCCACGTGTTTCTTTGGTTTGTGTCAGAACAAAACCAATGTGCACAAAAAATTAATACCTGGGCAACTTTCAGTAAAGAAGTAAACTGAGTTTCACTGTTATTTTTTGGGCAGTGGCATTTAACTTATTGCTAATATAACTTTTTTTCCAAACAAATCAAATGCAGCAAAGGTCCATGCATTATAACTTATCTAATAAGCTATTAATGCAAGAACTTATATAAAATATATATATATATAATATATAATAATATACTAGTTGCAAAGCCCGCCGTGGGCGGGCATCGCTTTTTGTGAGTATCCAAGTGAAAAATTAAGTAATGGTTAACGAATTACGAACAACGTGAAAATTTTATAGAGTGAATAGCAAATAAAAAGAAATGAGCGGTAATCCGATAAGAGGAAAAACACTTAATAAATTAAATCCGTCATTACAAAAGTAATATGTTTTTTATCAAATGTAAAATAAAGCTTCTTATACACAAAGTTGTTCAAGTTTTATAAAAACTCTAATCATACTTTTAAAGCACCATAAGTATGAATCATGAAAATGAGAAGAAAACATGATAAATAGGGCATACAAAGTACTCATAAATTGTAAGAGTAATACTTGGTTTTTAAATACCTTATCCTTTAATCAATCGAATATTTAAAAAATGCATTTCTAAAACATTTTTTCTTGATACTTTTCACATTATTTCCGTGACTCATAAAATGTAGTTCAATTACCCACAACTTATGTTGCTCCATGTTAACTTAGTTTCTATGTTAAAGTATTTAAAGAGGGAACTTTCATAATCTGTTACATCTAAGACAAATTTTATTACACAACCTTCTTGGTCAAACAATGGTTAAGTCTTGGTAATTTGTTTACACAAATATCCAAGTATCCAACTGTTAGAGTCTATAAAAATAATCTAAGATTTTCATTAGTAGTTAGCCAGTATAAGCTTTTCTCTAAAGAGTAGTTTGTTAAGATAAGGCCATGGTACACATACAATTATCAGTCACAATAATACAATCGCTACTTAATCATCATCTGACAAACATACCGGGTCACTGCACCGACCTTCTTTACCAAATTCAGTTACGTCCGAAAACTCAGGATGAGATGGAAACATATTTAGCTGCTAGATTAAATTTAGCTTCTTATTATGTCCGATAATAATCCAAGCGTTGATAAGGCATAGGAATAAGAACCGTCAGATGCACTATAAAAGCATTCTCTCTGCCCAACCGAATAACACACAACTTGAATCAAATATATACTTAGCAAGAATAAAGAGAATATAAGAATTACTCATAACACACACTAGAAATGGTCTTAACTTTAGCAATAAACGTTCAAATTTATAAACATATATTGTTGTTACTTAGTATATTTACCTTGACAAAGGATATACTTAGCACCCATCGTAACTCCCCAAATAAAGCATTCCTACCAAAACCAAGCTCTTTATTGCAAACAAAATCTGAGAAGAAAGTCGAGCCCATTTTGTCACCTCTACGTCACCTTGAAGCAGTTTTAGAACCTATGTGAAGTAGATATATTAGTATGCTAGAGAAGAACAAAACATTAATGGATATGTCATATCATCAATACTAATATTCAGTTACGTCCTTCTTTACCAAATTCAGTTACGTCCGAAAACTTAGGATGAGATGGAAACATATTTAGCTGCTGATTAAATTTAGCTTTCTTATTAGTGTCCATAAGTAAATCAAGCGTTGATAGGCATAGATTAAGAGACCCGTCAGATGCGCTATGAAGCATTCTTCTCTGACCAACCGATACACACAACTTGACAAATGATATACTTAGCAAGAAATAAAGATAATATAAGAATTACTCATAAGCTAAACACTTGAAATGGTCTTAACTTTAGCAATAAACGTTCAAATTTATAAACATATATTGTTGTTACTTAGTATATTTACCTTGACAAAGGATATACTTAGCACCCATCGTAACTCCCCAAATAAAGCATTCCTACCAAAACCAAGCTCTTTATTGCAAACAAAATCTGAGAAGAAAGTCAGCCATTTTAGTCACCCATCACGTCACCTGAAGCAGTTTAAGAACCTAAGGTTGAAGTATATAAAAAAAATTAAAAAAAAAAAAAAAAAAATATGAAGTATGTTAGAGAAGAACAAAACATTAATGGTCATGTCATATCATCAATACTAATATATTAGCCTAGCTAGTAGCTTCCAACTATTGCTCATTTGGGGCCAAGCACATGGTGAACGTCGGATACAAAGCATAGTACATCCCACCATATTACTGCGGTAGATTCTCTCAAAGCTTTTAACAATGACAGCTTCTTTTCCCTGTCAAAAATCCTTAACCGTTATAACCATCACGAACAAATCTAACCGTTACAAAGCATAGTACATCACACCATATTACTGCGGTAGATTCTCTCAAAAGCGTTAACAATGACACTTTTTTTTCCCGTCAAAAATACCTTAATCTTATAAACTCATCACACGAACAAATCAAATTGAATCTAGACCGAAAAATCAATATAGGTAGAAATTTCGACCTATTTACATATGAAAAGGGGTTTTATTCTGGTTAATGTTTTCCTTGTTCAGAAAAATAGATTCAATAACATACATCTAGTGCACAACCAAAGGAACCACTCTGGAATCCTAACAACTAAAAAACTAACAATCATACAAATGGTTATGTAACCAAAGTATTAATTTACACCAACAATTTTAAACACAAAAGCAAATCAATCAATTTAAACCTGTTTCAGAGACTGAGATGTGAAATCAACCTTCATTAAAATTGGGTACACCCTGTCTACTATTATACTTTCTTGCAGGCCAAACTCGGATTTTTTTAGTTTCCTCTATCTTCACAGCATTATCCTCATAAGCAAACTTCACATCTTTTACTTGCAAATTTAGCAATGACAACTCTTTAATCATACTCATAACATTACATAGTGTATATCTACAGGTCCACTATTCTTTGTGCAACCATCGGTAGCCCATAAGCTGCAGCATGTTCATTAATTTTTTTATAAAGATCTGCTATTAGTATAATAAATTCATAACTCAAATGCTAAAAGTAGCAAAAAATACCTCAATCAAAGTGAGACCAAATGCCTCTATGAAAATTGGATTGATGAAACACCCTGTGGACAGAACTAAAACAAAATTTAGCCATTATCAACGTTTGAAATATGAAAGTGAAACACGAAATAAGAAAAAGAATGTACTTTCCAAAATAAAACCCATATAGGTTAGCTTTGTGAGTAACATCCATCACATAGTTTTGTATCCCCATCTTGGTAGGTCCCTTGTGGCCCTAGTTTCTTGGTTTCACATCTCTTAGGAAGCTAACTTCTTGAAAAATTTAAATCTGGTTAATTAGATGATATTTTTTTGAAGGTAATAAATAAGCATATAGAAGTAAGAAATACTTACACATGTGTACCTTTCAAGTATTGTTGACCGTGAAAGCGACATTGACATAATAAAAAAACCCACGGATCAAATATGCATCCATTAGCCAGATACTTCGTACCTTCAAGTCTTCAAATATAATTACCACGTTTTTTATTTCAAATTTAAAAACAAAATTAGAATTTAATGAAAAAGATAAGACTTATATATAATGCAGGAATGTTATGATTAAGATGTAATGTGTTGAAAAATATTTTTAATTTTCCCTCTTTATATAAACCAAGACATTTTTAATTTTAATTATGTTAAGATTTAATGGTTGAAAAATTGTTTTTTAATTTGTCCCTTTTAAATATATTAAAACGTTTTTATTTTAATTAGAAAGTTTTTAAAAGATTGGACTTAATTTACGTTAGATCGATTTTAATTATAAAGTTTTAAAGGATTGTTTAATACGTTTTATGATATGTATCTGATTGGTTTGATTTTAATTAGGAAAGTTTTAAAGGATTGTTTTAAAACGTTTTTGTTCTGTTGACATTTTCAAATTCACACACTATAAATTTGAACGAAAAACTTTTAAAGGATTTTTTAAAACGTTTTTTGCTACACCAAAATTTAGTTAAACTCCATTAAATGGGCGAATTGTTTTTCCGTTGTTTGTAGGAATTTACATTCATAGTTTGATATAACTTTAACTTAATTAGTATCAATTCATATATGCGGTTATAGTCACTTCGTATCCTTCTTATTTTAAGAAAACTTCTCATTTGATCATATATATATATATATATATATATATATAGAGAGAGAGAGAGAGAGAGTGTGTGTTAGGATCAAATGAGAAGTTTTCTTAAAATAAGAAGAATAAGAAGTAACTATAACCGCATATCCGAGATGCACCGACTTAAATTAGATGAATCTCTATAATCTTAGATGCATTATAATGCATAATAATGTGTTTTCTACCTTTTAATTAGATGCATATACGTATTTTAGATGCATTTCGTGATTTCTCTTATTTTTTGGTCCTCTACATGTGCCAAAATCATGAAAATCAATTTGCACCATCTACACATCAAATTAACTTTCGAAACTCTATATGGTGCATCTAGATGAATAGAAATGCATCTAATGAAAGTCGTTGCATCTCAAATGTGTGGTTTTAGTCACTTCTCACCACTTCTTATTTTAATTTAGAGTTAAGTACATTTTTCGTCCTTGTGGTTTGTACCATAGTCCACTTTTGGTCCAAAATTCAAAAATAGTTTGGTTATCTATATATATTATATATATAGATTATTATACTATATATATATATAAGAGGTCCAAAACTCATACCAAATCAAATAGAATGCAAGATAAAAATCGAAGATGGAACCCTCTTGGACCTTAGGCTGGTTCGAACACCACAAGCAACCCCAAACAACCCAAAATCTTCTAAATCAACAACATACACAATCTTTAACACAAGTCTTGCAAAAACCCCAATACCCTAACTTCTTTTGATTAACCTTGAAATTGGACGAATTAAACTTTGGAACCACCTTAAAATGCCTTGATAATGAACCTTGAATGCTTGAATTAGATCAAAAATTAAAAATGATGAACCCGGGGTTTTTTGGTTCGTGGCTATGGAGGAGGAAGGGAGGGAAAATGTTATTGTGTGTGTTTTTTTTTGTGTCGACATATGGCTTGATATTTTGTTTTTTTTAATTATTATTATTTTTTTATATACCAAGACTAAGTGTATTATATTGGGGTAGTAATAAAAGTGAAGGTATAAATAAAAAGGTGAGGTTTAAACTAAATGCGGGGTATTTAACAAGGTTCGACCAAGACGCGAAAGAAAATAAATTTTACTAAAAATAAAATTTATAAAAGCCTCGGGGTAAAATATAAAAATATTTGAACTATAACGTACACGTAGACGGGAAGTAAGCTAAACGGCAGCTTAGAATTTAATAAGGCGTGGAATTTACTGAATCGGGTAAATAGTAAAAATAAAATTTTACTAAAGGTATAAATAAAAATAAAATAAAATAATTTTATTTACCAGAATTTTACGGAGTCTCACACGTTAATCGAAAACAATATACCATTATGACGAGCATTTAATTATCTTTCTATAGATATCCACTTTGATATACTTTCGACAAATTTTGTTTTCGTTTTTTTACTTTCTTTTCGTCTTTTACGTTTTTTCGTTTTTTTTGTTGTTGAAACTTACATGAGAAATCACATGTGATTAAACACTAATAAAATCACATGTGAGATTAGTGTTAAATCACATATGATATTACTGATAATTCACATATGATAAAATCACATATGATATTAGTGTTAAATCATATATAATATGTAATTCTAATGCAATCATATGTAATTTGATGTTAATGTTAAATCACATGTGATTTTATACGAATATTCAAATTAGTGTTTAATAACATGTGATATTTTCATGCAAGTTTCAACAACGAAAAAAACGTAAAAAAAGTGAAAAAAACAAAAAAAATAATTTGTCGAAATTATATCAAAGTTAATATCTATAGAAGAAATTAAATGTCGTCGTTGATGGTATATTTTTTTCGCTTAACGAATTAACGGGTTTACTAGATATTTAAGTTTAAAAAATATGTGAAATATAAATGTTTTTAATCTTATTTAATTTCTTTTAAATAGATGATCGGGGATGAGTCCTCTGGTATGCCGGCAATTTATGGATATCCACTCCTATTTTTTATTATATAAAGAGATTATCGTCAGTTCATACAAATGGCATTTAATAATAGTATTTTCTTTGTTGTTTTACATGTTATAACTAGGGTCCACTAACATGCCTTTGATCCAGTGGTGTATCCGGGTTCAATCAAGACGTTATTAAACGGATAGTTTGAAGATTCAAATACTATTGTGGACATAGGTGTAGTGTACGTGGGTTATTGCATTTGCCGCTAATAAACACTAGGTTTCAGTGGAATTTTCTGTCATAAAACTATGTAAAAAAAAATTAAAGTATAGGTTTGGTCCACACCATACAAAAAATTATACTTGCACAGCTTATGCCTATTAAGACCATGATTTTGAGTTAAGAAAGAGCGTATTTAGTTATTTTCAGTCTAGATGTTATTCTAACTAATGGAGTCTGTTACACTACTTAGGCTTGTTAATTCAATGTGTTAATCTCTAGATCCAACATATGCCATAGACATTTATTATATATTTTAGTATATGTTTGTCAACAGTTGCATAGTTATGGTTGTTTGTGCTGTTACTTAGGTCATTCTTTTAGTAAACCTTTATTTAAAAAAAACATGAATAAGAGAAACTAAATATTTCACACGAAGTTACTATATGATGTGAAGATACTAGCTTCGACTTAAGTGAAAAGAACAATCTTATGTAACAATAATTAAATTAAATGGCATAGTCGTCGTCACTTCTTATTGTGATTTGTCGCTTGCAAGTCGTTGGCCTAGTATTGTAACTCCCATGTACCTGCATCAAATTTCCGTCGTTATTTACATGTTGGCTAGAAAACTTCAAAAATATAACAAACGTGATTAAAATTATCTCGACTTTTAAACTAAAATACCTTCCAAGCATCAAAACGCTAGCTTGAGGATTGGTTCCAGGAGACTTAAGTATAGTTGATCCATCAATGACTCGAAGACCATTAATACCAACAACCTTGTATTCATGATCAACTACTTTACCAATATGACATCCACCATGATAATACCACATAGTCCTTACAGTGTCCTTGCAATATTGTTCCAAGGAAACGGGCAAAAGAGGTATTACTAGTACAAGATCGTTTCTTGGTAGTTCATCTTTATATCAAGTATCTCTTTGAACCATTCATATTAGCAAACTTGTAATTCCGAGAATGCTTTTGATTCAATAGCTTTAGAATGGTTGCAAACCCCTTTAACGCATTCTCAAATCTCGGGCTCCCTTAGTATTTGCAAGTTACTGATGGGGTGTCGGTTTCGGATTAGATTGTCAACCTTTAGCTCACCCATAGATAAAGGGCCATTAGTTTTCTTGAATATAAAGCATCCCATCTACAAATCAACAACATAATAATTAATCAAATTTATTAAGTCTTTTTGTTATTATTTCTCTTTAGCCAATAGATCAATCCAGGACGTTCCTTATACGACTTAGAAGTTTACTGCATATGTCTCGTTACCTGAGGGGAGAACCCTCGATAATTTGGAGAAGGTGTAAAGATAAAACTAAAACCACCAGCTGCCTCAATGTAGCTACCAAACCGTGTGATACCAACAATTTGAACTCCGGATGGATTAAATGCAATAGGAGAAGGAATAAAGACTGCATTCAGCGGGTTATCAGCCATGCCTTGACCTACGAAAGGTTGCTCAACTACAACTTTGATCTTAAGGGCATCAAGTTGCTTTCTTGGACCTACGCCACTCAACATCAAAAGTTGTGGGCTTCCAAGTGCACCTGCAGAGAGTATGATTTCATCCTTTTTCCCACCTTTTAGATATGCTCGATGCTTTTTCCTTAATGAATCTTCAAACACTACTCCATAAGCCAATGGCCTTGATTTTCCTGTATGTGCAAAAATTACAATTGTGAAAAATGTTCCAGTATATATGTGTAATGAAAGTTGCTACTTACCTATGGTCTTGAATAAAATTTTGTGGACAGTTGCATGTAGAACAGATAACCCTTTGGGGTTGGCATACTGTAGCAAATATGCGGCAGTGTGTCGTGTCCCATTTTCATCAAAAATTGTGCCGGATACTTTAGTCCCAATGATATGATCATAAGTAAAGCCGTTATCCGGTGTTACACCGGCTTCAAGTAGTGCAGCTTGTACCGCGGACGGCCACTCTTGCACCACTGGTTCAAAAACCATTACTCTTTCTGTCCACTTGTAAGATTCTTGTACCAAATTCTCGTCCATTAATCTAGCTTCCTTATTGAATTGAGCTTCACCACGAGAATAGAATCCAGCATTAATACAGGTACCTCCACCCAAGACTCGTGCACGTGTGTTTATAACACCTTCTGATGAAGTAAATATTTGAGACGGTGAATCTGGTGATGTATCCGCAAAGTTGTTACCGAAATCTGATAAATTAGTGATGTTAGCATTCCCATAAGGTGATCCACCACGTTCAAGTAGTAGAACTGCTCGTTATGCCTTTTCGTATACCATGTCTCAGTTCTGCCAATGTGTTATGCGTGTAACATTTTCATATGCTCTTGAATGTAAGGAGCAACACATGTCATATGCTCAAGGACTACAAAATGTGCAATCTCGAAAAGCTTTTGATCTGGGCTAGAATGTTTCGATCCAACTGTACCGACCCTATGAAGTCTGCCCACATGACTACTTTGAGGAACACCAATACCTTTGACACCTCCAAATAGTTTGTATAAAAGTCGATGACCTCCTCGGAAGCATATCCTTCAACATATTCCCTGGGTCGAGACCGGATCCTTAATACCCCTTTACGACGCAATATATCTCTCGAAAGGGACACCTGTAATGTAAATGTATAGGACCCAAGCCTTAATATTCACTAACGATATGAGACACCAAGTGAACTTTGCATTGAAAAAGGACGGTGGGCACAGTATCATATCTTAATTGCATAAAGTAACGATCATATTCTCTTTCCCTGAATCCAAAACTGCAGGGGTCAGAAACACTTCTCGAGTGATCCTGTGAAAAAAAACAAACAAAAGTTTAGTGATTGAATGGGAATGCTTTGGTAAACAACACACGAATTGCGATGGGGAATCATATGTGCCATTAAAACATGACAATCGTGTGACTTCATTCCTTGCAGTTTACAGTCTTTCATGGATACCAAGTCCTAATGTTCGCTGAATAGCTAGATGGAACCTTAATATCATGTAAGCATTTACAAAATTGGGTTTTTTCTGCTTTTGACATGGTATAACACGCTGGTGGCAGATAGGTGCGTTTTTTGTCATTCTCAACAGGGGCAAGCTCTAACCGGATTCCATGACGACTTATCTTTCGAAGATTTAATACCATCTTTAGTTCCGGGGGAATATTCAACAACACCCCCCACAAGCTGGCACATATGTCT
>BQNB010004585.1:16675-41675 GCA_026074375.1 Tanacetum coccineum | reverse complement strand
CGATAATTTGGAGAAGGTGTAAAGATAAAACTAAAACCACCAGCTGCCTCAATGTAGCTTACAACCGTGTAGATACCAAACATGAACTCCGAAGGATTTAAATGCAATAGGAGAAGGAATAAAGACTGCATTCAGCGGGTTATCAGCCATGCCTTGACCTACGAAAGGTTGCTCAACTACAACTTTGATCTTAAGGGCATCAAGTTGCTTTCTTGGACCTACGCCACTCAACATCAAAAGTTGTGGGCTTCCAAGTGCACCTGCAGAGAGTATGATTTCATCCTTTTTCCCGCCTTTTAGATATGCTCGATGCTTTTTTCCTAATGAATCTTCAAAACTACTCCATAAAGCCAATGGCCTTGTTTTCTGTATGTGCAAAAATTTAAAATTGTGAAGACATGTTCCAGTCTTTATGTGTAATGAAAAGTTGTACTTCTCCTATGGTCTTGAATAAAATTTTATGGACAGTTACATGTAGAACAGATAACCCTTTGGGGTTGGCATACTGTAGCAAATCTGCGACAGTGTGTCGTGTCCCATTTTCATCAAAAACTGTGCCGGATACTTTAGTCCTAATGATATGATCATAAGTAAAGCCGTTATCCGGTGTTACACCAGCTTTAAGTAGTGCAGCTTGTACCGCGGACGGCCACTCTTGCACCACTGGTTCAAAAACCATTACTCTTTCCGTCCACTTGTAAGATTCTTGAACCAAATTCTCATCCATTAATCTAGCTTCTTTATTGAATTGAGCTTCACCACGAGAATAGAATCCAGCATTAATACAGGTACCTCCACCATGGATCGTTGCACGTGTTTTTATAATACCTTCTGTGAAGTAATATTTGGACGGTGAATAGGTGGTGGTATCCCGCAAAGTTGTTACGAAATTGATAAATTAGTGCTGTAGCATTCCATAAGGGGTCCACAGTTCAAAGTAGTAGAACTGAGTCTTAGCGATAAAGTGGTGCTAGTGGGATTCAGCCGTGCTCCCCCCGCGATTATGTTATTCAAAGAATGATATCTGGGGCGCTTTTGTTGACTTCTGGCATGAACGTATAGTTTGGAGCTGCAAGTTAAAGACGCAAAAGTCTAGGTTTCGTTATTGATGTAATAATTACTGTACATTACATGCATGCCAAAAAAAAAGATTTAATTCGTTTTAAGTGAGACATAGCATGGGTAAGAATGTATAAGAAAGTGATACAAGAAGTCTTTTGGAAACACAGCCTTCAAACAGAGTTTTGATATGTGTGATTTTGTTATTTATCGGATGTATTAATTCAAGACTTGAGACTGTATAGCTCTGTTGGATCAGTTATATTCGGTAGAAATATATCTAGTGTAGGGATCCAGTGAGAAGTAATTAAAATAGAAGTGGTGAGAAGTGGACTTAATAAACCACACATTTTAAGAAGCAACGATTTGCATTCGATGCATTTTATATTCATTTAGATGCACCATTAGTTCAAAAAGTTATTAGATATGTAGATGTGCAAATTGATTTTTATGATTTTAGCACTTGCAGAGGAACAAAAAACATGAGAAATCATGAAAGCCATCTATATATGTTATATGCATCAATTAAAATGCTTGAAAATGCGTTACTATTGCATCTAAGTTTATAGAGATACATCTAATTAAGTCCGGTGCATCTCAGATATGCGATTATAGTTACTTCTTATCCTTTCTGTATTTTAAGAAATCTTCTCATATGATCCTAACTCAATAGTATATCTATTTAGTATATATACATGATATTATATATATATCTTATATTTATCATATTATATATTATATATCTAATAGTTTAAAGGGGGGAAACAATCCAGTGAGAGTAAATTAAAATAAGAAGTGGTGAGAAGTGACTAAAACCACACATTTGAGATGCAACGACTTGCATTAGATGCATTTCTATTCATTTAGATGCATCATTTTGAGTTTCGAAAGTTAATTTGATGTGTAAATGGTGCAAATTGATTTTTATGATTTTGACACAAGTAGAGGAACAAAAAACAAGAGAAATCATAAAATGCGTCTAATATACGTATATGCATCTAATTAAAAGCTAGAAAACACATTATGATGCATTATAATGCATCTTAGATTATAGCGATGACTAATTTTAAGTCGGTGTATCTCGGGATATGAGGTTATAGTTAATTCTTATCCTTCTTATTTAAGAAAACTGTCTCATTTAATCTTATGACTTGAGTTTATTTATATATAATTATATATATAAATTCTCTATATATCATATCTATATATATATATTATATATATATAATATATATATTATATCTATATCTGTATATGTGGTGTGTGTGTGTGTGTGTGTGTGTGGGTGTGTACTATTATATATATGTATGTTAGATATATATATCTTTGTATACTATATATATAATATATATACAATATATATATATTATATATGGCATGTCATCTTGTCTTTAGTTGTTCAAGCTAGGCTTGAGGTTAAGTGGTTTTATTTCAGCACCATTTCATTGTTTTTAAATTTTTCGGGGGGGCCTTTTTTTGGGGATCACTGAATAAATTTTAGAATGCTACGGGCTAACACATTCCACTTCTTACCCTAATCTTCTGTTCCATGCGGTTGACACCGAGTTATATATAACATCCTCATATCATATATGTATATATGTATATATATATATATATATATATAGAGGGTGGTTAACGTAAGCAAGTGCCTTAATGTAAGTTAGTGTAGGAAGTGATATAGGCCATCCAATGTATCATGCTGATGTCATCAAATCAAGATTAGATGAGTGGCAAATCATAATTAAACCATGAGGGCATTATGTATCATTATGTTTTGCCCAACTACCCAATTATTCCAGTATTATAACATTTTGCAAAACATAATTAAATCAAACAAACTACGAGTTGCTCATTTTATATTTTATATGGAACTCATTTGTTTTATTATTTTAGTTCGATACACGATAACTTGACGCATTATGTTTTATATGGAAACCCAGTTTGTTTTATTCATGATTAGCTTTCCTTTACACTATCTCACTTTAACTACTATCTCCAGAAATCATGCTATATTTATAATATATATATATATATATATATATATATATATATATATATATATATAAAGTGCTTAATTTGTATCTACTTGATGAGTTATTCCAAAACGAGCATGTAATATATATAGCATTGAAAGCAAGAAACAGTCTATGATGGTGATTTATAAAACAAAATAAATTAAGTAATGCGTTTGAAAATGATCAAAGTGTTTGCGTAGTAATTCAACATATATCATGACAAGCAAACTTTTTGACACTTTCAATTCTTGTTGACTGACTTCATTCCTTTACATTAGTATTTGATTTGATTTGATTAATAACAGAAACAATGGATCGTTTACCCTAGTACATTCCCCAATATATAATTTTATACAGTACTACTTACACGCTGGGCACCATTTCTTTTGTTCTTGACTATTTCTTTCTAGGATTTAAGATTTAAGATAGTAGATTATCTTCAAAGAGTATGATATTTAGGTTGGGTGTTGTATTAGTTTTTACTTTTTAACTATACTAGCTTATAAATCCGCGAATTTCATGAGTTGCTAAATAAAAGTTGTATATATAAAACAAAAACATATTCATTTGTGATCTCGAATATACTTTACAAAACAAATCATTTTCAAAGTAGATTACTTTGCATAACAAATTAGTTTCGAAAGCATGAATAGTGAGTAGTAGTTAGTCGTCTATATAACAACTTCTCATAAATGCACATTAAACTCCATTAGCTCTACAACAACATATTGAAGGAATATCAAATAGGAAACTCGTCATTAAGCACATATAGTATACAAATTAACAAATCGACCCGTGTTGTCCATTTAATTATCTGTATAAATAATTCATGTAGTCATGTAATCTTTCAACTTAAAACACATCATATGTTTAATTCATAGCAACTGTATTAGAATATTATTTTAAATCAACACCCTAAAAATTATTGAGACGACATTCCAGAAGATTAAAGGAGTCCATAAAGCAGTTTTAGGCCATTGACGAAAGAGCATTATATGCATCATATTTTTGTAAGGGCAAGTCAACATCTTTTTATATGGTAGAAAATAGTTTTTTTTTTAATTTGTTATTAACTTAACGCTAAACTAAACACTTTTAAGATATTAAATGAAATAAAGATCAAAATAAATCTGAAACACCTGTCAAAGTTTAGACATAACATTATATAATATAACAATCTGAAATAAATTTACACACCTTCTGATAACGCCCAAATTATACATGTTTTCTATGGCGTTATTTATATATATTTTATCATTTCTCGTGAACTTTCGATACTTAATTAAGTTTAAATTGCTTATAGGTTCACTTGAAAACTCTAAAGACCCAAGCTCAAGAATCTATACACTTTGGGAGGCGAATACAAGAAAAGAAATATTTCTAGCCAAAATTCAAGAAGTCTGTCGCACTTTCCTCTTAAATTCAAACACCACCGCACTTACAATATTGTGCACCGCACATTTTCCCAAAGATTGAAGAATTAAAGTCCATTAAATGCACATGCATTAACTCCTCAAAACCGCCGCACTTATTTGTAAGTGCGCCGCACTTTGCACCAAAATAAATCTTGCTATAAATTGAGACAAAATTTCTCACAAATCATTTCTCTCAAAAACCATTTCTCACTACCTATCTCAATTCTACACACCACATACCTTTCTCCTTTCACAAACCACCAAGAAATACCTTTTCCTTAAAGAAAAAGATTCTAACGATCAGAACGAAGAAGTTTTCTTACCTTGTATTGAAATAATGGAAATTTGTGTCAAGAGTACTTTTGTTATGAACTCCTTAAGCCTCTGGAGGGCTAAAATCTCTCATGACTACTCGGTGAAGTTATGATAATGAATAAGTGTTTGGTATGATCTTGACCGCTTTAATTCTAAGCTTATGTTGCAACCCTATTATATCCCATCTTATCTATTTTTGCTTATCAACTTAGATTATATAATCATATCGGTATAGGTCGAAAGGACCCATATATTGATCTATTGTGGTTTTAAAGATTTGTCTAGGTCTCTTAAACGTATGTGCCTGAGAATACACTTTCGTTAAATTGATAACCAAAAATAAGTCTTTGATTAATAGTAACTGCTGAATTATTTGTGGACACATTTGGTTCTAGTTAACTGAATATAAGTTTAAGTTAACACGTTGGGATTTGTGAAAACGTTTTCTGATGAGAAATCGTCTTTATAAATTAATGCCCCATCTTCGAGGTCAAATCATTTCCAACACTTATAAGTTATTTTTCAACTATAGATTAGCACTTTTCATACTTTTTTTCATTGTAAGTACAAATTATTTTCAAAATTGTTAAAATCTATTTTCTTTCTGATTATTTGAACACTACTATAATCCATGTGGACGACCTGATCTTACCTAAAAAGATTATACTGCATACGTGGGTTATACTTTTACCCGTGTGTTTCCATATAATTATCCGATATTTTCAGTCTTATAAATTTAAAGCTTTGAAACTCATCATAAGTTTTTGATGGGCGCGTTGTGGGGCTTTATTTACTATTTGTAGTCAAAACTCTGGAAAATTACTTTAACCCCCCTTCCCCATCTTTCAAAAATAGCCGTTAGTTTTTTTGGCAAACTGACCCAAAACAATTTTTCTCTCTTGGATGCATAACGTGCTTCCCAATCCTGAATTGTTGAACCACTACCTGAACTGGACGTACCTCCTGAATCGAAGACTTCGTCGACGAAACAGAAGAGTTCCATATGATCAAAGAAATAATCTACCACAACAACCCGAGAACTGTCTACCCGCCAGTTCTTAACATTAACTACTTCCGGTCAATTTCTTGATATTATTCGAAATACGTCCAATGGTGATGAACCCGATGTGCGGTTGTCGACATGTTGTCGCTCCGACACCTGGTTCCGCAATCACTATTCCTGAAACCGCAAACGGAACTTTGCTATCAACGGTAACACTTGACCCTTGTCGAAGGGAAAACCAATTCGATGGTAGAATAACACCCAACCCCACTAAACTACATCAAACCAAACTCGATCCTCATAAAACATATTCACGAATTTCGGATATCTGCGATATGTTTAAATACAGAGATACTGAGAATGAAGCGTCCGCCTAATGATGTTTCCCATGTCCCTTACTGGGGAAGCAAAAACATGGTTGGATGAACTCAACTAAGGAACTATCGAAACATGGGATGAACTTCGAACCGCTTTCATTAGCGTTTCTTTCCCTAGCTCTTTTCGACTGCACCTCCTTTGGAGAAATCCGAGCTTTTTCTAAACAGGAAAACGATCTCTATCGACGCTTGGCTTCGTATGAAGGAATGCTCTGAAAATGTCTATGGTCACAATGTCCAAAGATCATTATCAAAATCTTCTATCATGGTCTAGCTAATAAACCTAGAAGTTCTAAATGCCGCCAGCTGTGTGATATTTTCCTCTATAAAAACACCAACTCAAGCTTATCCAGCTTTTCGAAAGATGGTCTTACACAAGCTCGATGGCTAAAATTTAGAAAAACCAAAACATCTCTTAAGAAAATCGTTGCTTTCGCCGATGAAGGTAGCAGTAATTCCAATACTGACAAAATTATGGCCCGAATGGATGCCATGGACCCTGGAATGGTATATGCTCAGTATTAACGAACTCCAAAACCAGGCTAAAAAACTAAAACCTAATCATTGTGAAGATGATATACCTCTATGTCTCTAAGAAAGAAGGCCAAATTCATGCAAACCTTAATTTGTAAAACACGTTTTTATAATGATTCCGCTACTGTGACTCAAATCGCGATAATTGGCGTTTAAACGAACGAAGTAGTTATAACCGAGACAACTATCGATCTAATACCAATGGCAAACCTTATGATCTTCAAAACAATTCAACGATTTCATGAAATCTCAGCAATCGACCAACGCTTTCGTCAAAGAAACATCATGGGTTCACAACCCACTCGAAACCGTAGCCAAAAATCATCAAGCGTTAATTCAAAATCTTGAAACCAAGTTCGACAAACTTGTTGACAAGCAATGTGGTCGACCTTCTGGATCTCTTCTTAGCAACACTCAACCAAACCCAAAAGGACATAATTCCAAAGCCTACCAACCACCACAATCTCGCAATGAGCATGTGAATGTCGTATTCACAAGAAGTGGTAAATCCTACAACCCACCAGTTAACCCAAATGATCAACAAAATGATTCTGAAACTCCTATCAACTTCGATAGCGATGATAAAGACGAAAAATCCACACCACAACCGAAAACTCAAAATCTAAAACCAGTCAAGGAAACTCCATTACCCAAACCATATAAAACCGAAAACCGTATCCTCAAGTTCTAAGGAAGAAAAAAATGGAAGATCAAGACGAAATTTCTTGACATGATCCGGCAGTTCGGAATCAATGTGCTCTTTAAGATGTACTTGGCCAGAATGCTAAATTATGGAAAAAATTTCTCAAAGAACTTATAAGCAACAAACACAAAAATCGAAACAAATCTCTACGCTTTCTAACGATGATCCAAAAGAAAAGGTTTCACCTAAACTCGGAGACCCCGGAAGTTTTCTTATTCCATGTAATTTTAACAAAAGTTTCTCCTGCAATGCCTTAGCCGACCTTGGTGCTAGCATTAACCTTATGCCATATTCGCTATATGTCAAATTATCTCTCGAAACTCTTAAACCTACCAAAATGAGCGTAAGATTAGCCGACAGATCATTCTAATACCCTGTTGGAATATCATATCATCTCAGCTTTCCTAAGAAAAGAAAAACAAACTTGTATCCGTCCTTAAAAATCATAAGCAAGCTTTTGCTTGGAAAACAATAGATATTCCTGGTATCTGCTCATCATTCTGTAAACACAAGATACAACTTCTAGATGACAAGAAACCAGTTATCTAAAAACAGAGAAGGTTAAACCCAAACATGCAAGAAGTTGTCAAAAAAGAAATCGTGAAACTCTTGGAAACCGGTATTATATATCCTATTTCTGATAGTCCTTGGGTTAGTCCTATTCACTGTAATGAAGAACTTGTTCCAACAAAACCATTACGGGTTGGCGAGTATGCATCGATTATCGTAAACTCAATGAAGCAACCGCAAAAGATTACTTCCCTTTGCCATCTCTTACCGTTTATGGATCAAATGCTAGAAAGACTAGCAGGAAATAAATACTTCTGTTTCCTTGATGGTTTTTCTGGGTATTTTTAAATTCCTATCGATCCTAATGACCAAGAAAAAACAACATTCACATGTCCTTTCGGCACATACGCTTATAGGCGGATGCCTTTCGGTTTATGTAATGCTCCTGCCACATTTCAAAGATGAATGTTGGCAATCTTTCACGATATGATCGAAGAATCCGTCGAAGTATTCATGGACGATTTCTCTGTCTTTGGAAACTCTTTCGACACATGCCTAAACAACCTTGATAAAATGCTCCAACGTTGTAAAGACGCTCATCTCGTTCTAAACTGGGAAAAATGTCACTTTATGGTCAAAGCAAAATTTGATGTAATCTCAAAACTTCCATCCCCTACTAATATTAAAGGTATTGGAAGCTTTCTCGGACATGCCGGTTTTTACCGACGTTTCATTAAAGACTTCTCGAAAATTGCTCGACCTCTAACTAAACTGCTCGAAAAAGACACTCCATTTGAGTTCAATGGTGAATGTCAAAAAGCTTTTGAATCATTGAAAGAGAAACTCACATGTGCTCCTGTGATCGTAAGCCCAAACTGGAATCTTCCATTTGAACTTATGTGTGATGCAAGTGATTTCGCTATAGGAGCCGTCTTAGGTCAAAAAGATGGTAAAAACTTTCACCCAATCTACTTCGCAAGCAAAACCCTTAATTCTGCTCAACAAAAATACACCGTAACCGAAAAAGAACTTATGGCTGTAGTTTTTGCATTTGACAAATTCAGATCCTATCTTATTCTCTCAAAAACTATTGTTCACACTGATCATTCAGCTCTAAAGCACTTATTTAAAAAGCAAGATGCTAAGCCACGCCTTATTCGATGGATTTTACTTCTGCAAGAATTTGACATAGAAATCAAAGATAGAAAAGGAACAGAAAATGTTGCAGCCGATCACTTATCCCGAATCGAAAATGATGAAACAAGCGATGATAGTGAAGTAGATGATAACTTTCCCGGAGAAACTCTTATGGAAATCAACATTAATGAACCATGGTTCGCAGACTTTGCAAACTACCTAGTCGGTAATATTATACCAAAAGGAATGACATATCAACAAAAGAACAAATTCTTCTCTGACCTCAAACACTACTTTTGGGCGGAACCTTATCTCTTCAAAGTATGTTCTGACGGTATGATCAGACGTTGTATATATGGACCAGAAACCCGAACCATTTTAGATTAATGTCACCACGGACCAACAGGTGGACATTATGGACCAATCATAACTACTAAAAAAGTCCTTGATTCAGGATTTTACTTGCCAACAATCATCAAAGAAGCTCATACTCTAGTCCGCTTATGTGAAGCATGTCAAAGGACCAAAAATATATCAAAACGTGATGAGATGCCCTTAAATAACATTCAAGTATGTGAAATTTTTGATATATGGGGTATCGACTTTATGGGACCATTCCCGAAATCATATAAGTTTGAATACACTCTAGTCGTTGTTTATTACGTATCTAAATGGGCCGAAGCTCAAGCTTTACCAACCAATGATGCCCGAGTAGTAGCTGCCTTTCTGAAGAAACTATTCTGCCATTTCGGAATGCCCAAAGCTCTATTCAGCGACCGAGGTACTCACTTCTGTAACAAAATAATGAAAAAAACCATGAAAAGATATGGAGTTAATCACCGTTTCTCTACATCTTATCACCCTTAAACTAGTGGTCAAGTTGAAAACACGAACAGAGCTCTTAAAAGAATTCTTGAAAAAACTGTTAGACACAATCCTGCTATCTGGTCAAGAAAACTTGATGACGCTCTGTGGGCCTTTCGCACTGCTTACAAAACACCTACCGGTACTACACCATACAAACTAATATATGGAAAGAACTGCCACTTACCATTTGAAATTGAACACCATGCATACTGGGCACTGAAGAATTGTAACCCAGTGTAGTACCTCGTAAATTCGGTCAATATTTTTAATCCATATTCCATTATTTATTTTACTTTTGAGTAAAATTTATTATCACGATTAACCGAATAGGTTGTCTCGCGTTCGTAATAAAATGTTTATTAAACATAAATCCGACTTTAGACTAAATATTAGTCTACATGCTCTATATATTTTTATTATTTCAGAAAAGTATCCCATATGTGAAAATTCTATTTTTATTGTTTACGTTTATTTTTCGTGGTTCCGTCTTAACTTTTAAAATATTTTACGTTTATACCCGTTGGCACCAAAACTACCCACTTATTCAAAATTTGTACCCTAAATACTAATTATTATCAATTACTCTCTCCGTCCCACATTAAATGTCCAATTAGTGCGATTATTTTTGTTTAGTTGTTACTATTGAGTTTTTAATAACGGGGGGGGGGGTGGGGGGAGGGTGGGGGGATTGTAGGATGTGTTTATAGTAGTAGTTTTATGGTGAGATTTGGGGTAAGGTTTGGTTGTGGGGGAGGGTGTTTTGTGGTTGTTTTTGTTGATTTGGTTTTTTATGGGTTTTTAGTTGAGTGATTTGTGGAGGAGATTTTTTTTTATATTATTTTTGTGTTTATTTGGTTTTTTTGTAAGGTTTTTTATGTGTATTGGTTGGGTATTTGTTTGTTGTTTTGGTGTTGTAATATAAGAATGGAATGTTGAATGGAGGTGGTTGGTGTCAAAAAACTTAATTCCTATAAATCTAAATAATAATTTAATTCATGGACACATAGCAAAAAAATTTCAATCATCTAGCACACATGGCAAAACTATTACCTCTTTAGTTTTCTTTCTACCTAACTCATCTAAACTTTCATTTTCAATTAACCAAAACAACTCTTTATTTTAGAGATTACATAAATATCGTCCTTGTGATTTAACAGTAGACTGTGTGTTTTTTTGGATTCATATTATGCTTGTTACTCCGTACCTCCTTTTCTTTTTTTCTCCCGTGTCTTTCTCCCACTATCATAACAAATTCACTCTGCTATATATAATTCACTCAATATCTTCATCTCATCAACTATATCAATATCTCAATACTAGCTAGCTCATTCCTTAAATAATTCAACTTATATATATAGAAGAAAATAAACCCGGACAAAAGACAAACTTTCATGTCGCTTCATTTACGTTGTATTTCCGGCAAGACGGTCCGGGAAATTAGCTCTTGTTCCTGTTGATCTTTCGGTGACATACGCTTTTGCGGCGAGTCACTTTTCCGACGAGTTTTGTTTTCTTTCTGCTAAGTGTCATACGGGTTGCAATGAGGTAAGTACACGTCCAACGTTCAAGTTATTTATTTATTTATTTTTCTTATTTCTTGCGTCTTTCTATGTTCGAACACGCACGAAAACATGCAGCTTCATTTCTCTTGTTTTTCCGACGAATCTCCTATATTTTCCGACGAGCGGTACGTAAATTATTTCCAGCCGATTCATAAAGGCGGACGACGTGAGAGCTTATGTTTTTGTTTCTTTCGTACAACAACATCATGGTACAGTACTTGTCCTTCTTATTTATTTCCAATTGGTTAAAGTATGAACTTTTAAACCAACATATTAGTTAAGTGGAGAAATGAATCTCTATATATATGTGAAATAAAAGAAATGTAAGCATGTAATAAAGCAAAAGTTATGGCTGTCACACCTACACATTCACGTGAATATGCAAGACAATTATGTGACAAATGTCAAAATTAATTTTAGAAACAACCACTCAAATATTCTGATAAATACAATTAATAGTCCTACTAGAGATTAACCTAGTTTACAGTATCTAAGTACCTAATCATTAACAAGAATATTATATATATAGTATATAGAAAAGAAATTCAAAGTCCAATTCATAGGGTTCACAGTTTTGGGAATTAATTTGAGCTTGTTATAAAACTTGATAATAGCAGATCAGTGATTTTTAAATTATTGAAATAGTCTTGAAGAAAAAGTTCACGTCATATGCATGAACTTAAATTGAAAATTTACCTTTTTGATTCCTTAGTTATAAAGATACATACAATATTTAAAATTTTGATAACTTTTTAGGCCCAATTGTTTTATAACACTTAAAAAGTTAATGTACAATGCCAAACATTTTATGAAAATATTTATATAAAACTTATTTACATTTATTCGCGTAATATTTATAAACCTATGACGGCGACATTGATTTTTAGGGTTCTTCTAGAATTTTTAGTCTCGGTCTCGTCGACACGTATCCGTGCGTCGATAAGGTTATCCGCATTGCTTATAGGGTTGAGGTTTCATAGCCACTTTTTCTTTTACGTTGTTTTTACAAGAACGTTGCCGGGGAGATTACATGCGGGCGTTTAAGTGTGTCTCGGGAGAGGAGGTGGGGAGAGAGAGAGGTTCTGTTAGGGCTATCCTGCTATTATTGCCTGAATATTATTGCCTAAGACCACTCCCATCTAGTCCCCTGGTAACAAGAACCGTCATTGCTATTGTGAAGCGCGAGTGTTGTGGATAGATCTATCGGGACTGACCATCCCCGTCCTGATTATGGTTTCTAGATAACCATGCGGCGCATTTAACATTTGAGGTATTACTTTCTAGGGTGTTTGGCAGAACATCCTACTTTCGTGGGGCATTCCAATCTATTGATTGAAGTACGTTAAGCAGGTTTCGGTGTCATGACTTATGCAATAAATACAAAATTTCTTTTAACTGTATTATTTGTTATTTCTCTGTCTACGTTTCTGAAATCTTTGTGGTCCTCTAAAACTGTTATGTTAACAATAACATTTATTTTAATGAAGTAGTTAATACAGGGTACTCGATTACTTACTTAATCATTATTTATGATTAAAACCTATGAATTCACTTAATATATTTTGTTGACTTTTAGCATTTTTATATCTCAGGTTTCAGGATATTGCTCTAGGGGGGGGGGACGGGGAAGGAGGGAGAGGGGCGCCACGGATGAGTGGGTGAGCGTTGGTGTCTCTAAACAGTTTTATACAATTTGATAAAACTTCTTTTGGAAAATATTGGTGGTCTGTAAAATCTTTATCTTATTTACATTCGAATAAAATTTTAGCTAAACGTTATTAATGACTAAACACATGTGTTATTTTTAAAAACTGTTGGGACCTGTTTGTAAACTCTGATGTTTTTTAATGTATCGAATGTGAAATAATTTGAAATGTATTTTAAAAACGTCCATTTGAGGTCATTTTTCTGTACTTGACTTCCCTTGTTCCATGATGTCGCACCCCAATGTTACCGATCTGCTGCAGTCCGATTTTGGGGGTGTGACAGAATGGTATCAGAGCACACGTCATAGAGAACTGGGTCGTTTTCAAAACCTAGACTATGACTATTTTTCAAAAATTAGAGTCTCTCCTCCTCGATATAATCTGATTCTCTCTTCGTGCTCGGTAACATCTTGTTATCTGTATAACTACCCGTCCAAGCATTACTATTAGTACTATATGGATAATGATTATATAATACTTGACTTTCTTTTCGACCTCTTACATTTATTTTTAAAATCCACTACCTAACCCATACACTAAGCATAATTAGACACACCCGATCTTACCATAGCAAGTTACTGCTCCCCGTACTAACAGGGAGATTATCTATTTATTTATATAAAAGTAATTTATATAAATGTCGATTATGTTCGGTCACTTATATCTACCTTTTAGAGCGACACTAATAAAAAAAAAAAAAAAAAAAAAAATTTTTTTTTTTTTTTTTTTTATTTTTTTATATAAATGTTGTTTATATAAATACTAAGACCTTTCTTAAGACGTTGTGAAGTGATTACAAACGATCCTAACTGAAGCGAAAACTCTCATATAAAAACTAGACAAAACCACGCCGAACCTTCTCAATACATTGTTAGCAATACAATGGTCTCTAAAGCTTCTCGTGATTTCTTCATAATACTATTTTACGACGATATCGAAACTCGATATAGTTTGTTGATCCTATTGGTTATTTTACTATTCGACTCTGAGTTAGACACTTCATTACTTATAAAAATCCATAAGATTATTGGTGAATGTCTATTTAAGACATTGTTTTAAATATGAGAGTAACTGATTTTTATAAATGATTCCAATCATTCCCTGAAGAATTTTCAGTACTTTCTGACATAATTTTTGAATTAGTTCCTATTATGTAAATATCTTTTTCTTGATTTTTTTCTAACTTGTCAATGGAAGGATCACAGACCTAAACTTTATTCTTTCGTTGCTCAAAATAACATCATTACCTATGAACGTAAAAAAATCAAGAATTGGTAAATTAAAATCAATTGCCATAATCCTCAAGTGAACGATTGATTTCTAGTAGCTTCGATCGTCATCCAAACCTTTACTATTGACCTAATACTTTTTAGTCGTGGAAGATTTTAAAATAAATTAATAAATTGAATGGTTTCTTAAGGAATTATTACTGCTATCTCCTGATAAAACAGTCCGATTCTCGTGTGAAACGAGTGGCATACTCAAAGGAAAAAAAATTATAAGGTATTTGAAACAATAGAATGAAGAATTAAAAACGATAAGAATAAGGGTTAATAACCAAACCATATAAAAAAAAAAAGCGGGGTATATTAGGTTTTTTTAAAGATAAATAAATGGAAAGTTTAGATGAAACCCAAAATACTTGAATAAAATAAGGGAGGGGAAAGGAATGGAAGTGAGATAAGTAGAAAGGTTATGAAAGAATAAAGTATCTCAAGCGGGGGGGAGGGGTTTTTAAACTCATAAAAAGGATAAATAGGAATAAATGAAAAAGGAAGATTGGTAACGATAGAAAGGGTTTGAATATAACAACTAAACAAGAAAGACCCGTGACCGAAAAAAGAGAACAGACAAGCACTGAGATATATAGAATCTCATGAAACTCCAGAAGAAAATTTGTAACCCCTTACGACTATGAATATCGACGAGAAGAAACTCAAAGATTTTTTAATTTGTATGAAGAGAGAATCTCGACCATCATAGTTAATGATGACGACCTTTTATTTAAGACATTTCTTTGAAAATTCTCAATGTATTGTTTGCTTTTGGTATGGATATTTTCACTCCCTTTAATAATAATGGTTTGTATAATCAACTTCTCATATTCCATTTTAACATCTTTGATAAACCATTTACTTAATATGTGTATGTTTTAGCCATGTGGTATAAGCTCCTTTTAATAATTAATTGTTTGTACAATTATCCCCCCAAAATCTTCGTTAGCCTGACTTTGTATCCTTGACATAATGTTTCTTTGAGATATGCCTTTTTCAGCTATTGTTATTAATACTCTCGTATGCATCAGCTAATTTTACAGATGACTCTCTATAGTCTTTCCGGCTCATATAATCTATTAAAACAAACGACTTTCTATTCTTTTTTATGATTAAAACCTATGAATTCACTTAATAATTTTGTTGACTTTTTAGCATGTTTTATCTCAGGTTTTCAGGTATATTGCTCGGAGGAAAGCCGCACGGATATGTACTTTGGAGACTCTACAGTTTATACATTTGATAAAACTTCTTTTGAAAATATTGTGGTCTGTAAAATCTTTATCTTATTTACATTCGAATAAAATTTTAGCTAAACGTTATTAATGACTAAACACATGTGTTATTTTTAAAAACTGTTGGGACCTGTTTGTAAACTCTGATGTTTTAATGTATCGAATGTGAACATTTTGAAATGTATTTTAAAACGTCTCATTTTGAGGTCATTTTCTGTTACTTGTACTTCTTGTTCCATGACGTCGCACCCCAATGTTACCTTTCCGTTGCAGTCCGATTTTGGGGGTGTGACAGAATGGTATCAGTGCACACGTCATAGAGAACTGGGTCGTTTTCAAAACCTAGACTATGACTATTTTTCAAAATTTAGCGTCTCTCCTCGATATATCTGATATCCGTGCGCGTGTACTTCTTGATTCGTTATTTACTCCCTCAAGCATTACTATTAGTACTATATGGATAATGATTATATAATACTTGACTTTCTTTTCGACCTCTTACATTTATTTTTAAGATTACCGCTATTTATTTATATAAAAGTAATTTATATAAATGTCGATTATGTTCGGTCACTTATATCTACCTTTTAGAGCGACACTATATTTTTTTATATAAATGTTGTTTATATAAATACTAAGACCTTTCTTAAGACGTTGTGAGTGATACAACGATCTCTAACACCTTCTCAATACATTGTTAGCAATACAATGGTCTCTAAAGCTTCTCGTGAATTCTTCATAATACTATTTTACGACGATATCGAAACTCGATATAGTTTGTTGATCCTATTGGTTATTTTACTATTCGACTCTGAGTTAGACACTTCATTACTTATAAAAATCCATAAGATTATTGGTGAATGTCTATTTAAGACATTGTTTTAAATTTTGAAGAGTAACTGGATTTGTTATAAATGAGTCCATATCATTCCTGAAGAAGTTTTCAGTACTTTCTGACATTAATTTTGAAATTATTCCTATTATGGAAATTCTTTTTCTTGGATTTTTTTTAACTTTGGTCATATGAAGGATCACATGACTTAACTTTATCTTTCGTTGCTTCATCCCAATTGCCATATTTCTCAAGTGAACGAATGATTCTAGTAGCTTCGATCTCATCCATACCTTTACTATTGACATAATACTTTTTAGTCGTGGAAGTTTTTAACGCGATTGATAAAACAGTCCGTATTCTCTTGTAGAACGATGGCATACTCAAGGCTCATGGAGAACAACCTGAAGAAAATTTGTAACCCCTTACGACTATGAATATCGACGAGAAGAAACTCAAAGATTTTCTAATTTGTATGAAGAGAGAATCTCGACCATCATAGTTAATGATGACGACCTTTTATTTAAGACATTTCTTTGAAAATTCTCAATGTATTGTTTGCTTTGTGGTATGGATATTTTCACTCCCTTTAATAATAATGGTTTGTATAATCAACTTCTCATATTCCATTTTAACATCTTTGATAAACCATTTACTTAATATGTGTATGTTTTAGCCATGTGGTATAAGCTCCTTTTAATAATTAATTGTTTGTACAATTATCCCATCTCGTTTAGCCTCCTTGACATAATGTTTCTTTGAGATATGCCTTTTTCAGCTATTGTTATTAATACTCTCGTATGCATCAGCTAATTTTACAGATGACTCTCTATAGTCTTTCCGGCTCATATAATCTATTAAAACAAACGACTTTCTACGTTTATTTTTGTTGATCGAATAATTCTTTACGTTCATTTCTTTTTTACAGTTACTATATTTTGATATCCTATATATCTACTTCTATTTACTATCATTATGATCAATTGGTTCTTTCGTTTGCTTGATTATTCGTACAGATAATTCTCTACACTTCTTGATTCGTAAATTCTATATACGGATCAATCTCTATATTTATTCCTTTGATCTTTATAACATTTGTACATGTTCTTTTTACATACTCTCTTAAGTCGTTGAAATGTTCGTGTTCCAATGCTCGCAACATTTTATATTATTTATTCATATACTTTCATTTATTCCTCTCGCGATGCTATGACCATTTTTTTATGATATATCCATTCTTTTGTTGTATTAATTAATGATTGTTTCCTGCATTGCACATAAAATTATTTAATCTTTCTTTTAGGATTCTCAAATCCTAAATATCAAATTCAGTATGACCTCTTTATATTGGCAATTCACTTTCTTTGAAGATTAGTAATTTCTTTGATCACTTTGTTCACATTGATTAACAATACAAATTCATTTTTTGATCTTGATATGTATTGTCACTTGACATATGCTACTTTGGTCATCGGTACAACTTATTAATTCTCTGTGTTCGTTTGCCTTCTCATCAGTACAAATATTCAATCCTTTTATTAAGAATTTTTATAACAATTGATCCGTACCTACATGCACATTGCAGACATTTTATGTATTAGCTATTTTACTCAATATTTGTTTGACGAAAATGAGCAATGTATCGTTAGTACTTAATTATACATAACCTGATCACCTATGTATAATTCAGAAAGGACCATGCTATGCTGGGAGTAGTGATCTTAAAATTTTACAGAAATCAATTTTCTACTTGTATTTCCAAAAAGCAAAAATTTTGTGTGCGTATATATAATTATCGCAAGTACTTTCACTTTTTCTCTGACGCCTCGTCAGCTGAAGCACCAGTTGAACTCTAGGGACTAGAGTTCCTTTAGGGGGATCGACTGTAGTACCTCGTAAATTCGATCAATATTTTTAATCCATATTCCATTATTTATTTTACTTTTGAGTAAAATTTATTATCACGATTAACCGAATAGGTTGTCTCACGTTCGTAATAAAATGTTTATTAAACATAAATCCTACTTTAGACTAAATATTAGTCTACATGTTCTATATATTTTTATTATTTCATAAAAGTATCCCATATGTGAAAGTTCTATTTTTATTGTTTACGTTTATTTTTCGTGGTTCCGTCTTAACTTTTAAAATATTTTACGTTTATACCTGTTGGCACCAAAACTACCCACTTATTCAAAATTTGTACCCTAAATACTAATTATTATCAATTAATAATAAAAGTTGTTGAATACCACCTCATTCTATGAGGTGGCCGATTCTTATTAAGCCATGGGACACATTGCATAAAATTTCAATCATCTAGCACACATGGCAAAACTATTACCTCTTTAGTTTCCTTTCTACCTAACTCATCTAAACTTTCATTTTCAATTAACCAAAACAACTCTTTATTTTAGAGATTACATAAATATCGTCCTTGTGATTTAACAGTAGACTGTGTGTTTTTTTTATTCATGTCATGCTTGTTACTCCGTACCTCCTTTTCTTTTTCTCTCCCGTGTCTTTCTCCCACTATCATAACAAATTCACTCTGCTATATACAATTCACTCAATATCTTCATCTCATCAACTATATCAATATCTCAATACTAGCTAGCTCATTCCTTAAATAATTCAACTTATATATATAGAAGAAAATGAACCCGGACAAAAGACAAACTTTCATGTCGCTTCATTTACGTTGTATTCCGGAAAGACGGTCCGGGAAATTAGCTCTTGTTCCTGTTGATCTTTCGGTGACATACGCTTTTGCGGCGAGTCACTTTTCCGACGAGTTTTGTTTTCTTTCTGCTAAGTGCCATACGGGTTGCAATGAGGTAAGTACACGTCCAACGTTCAAGTTATTTTTTTTCCATTTCTTGCGTCTTTCTATGCTCTAACACGCACGAAAACATGCAGCTTCATTTCTCTTGTTTTTCCGACGAATCTCCTATATTTTCCGGCGAGCGGTACGTAAATTGTTTCCAGCCGGTTCATAAAGGCGGACGACGTGAGAGCTTATGTTTTTTCTCCGTACAACAACATCACGGTACAATACTTGTCCTTGTTTTATTTCATTTGGTTAAGAGTATGAGACTCTTTAACAACATATAGTTAAGTGGAGAAGATGAAAATTTAATATATGGAAATAGAAAAGAAATGTAAGCATGTAATAAAGCAAAAGTTATGGCTGTCACACCTACACATTCACGTGAATGTGTAAGACAATTATGTGACAAATTCAAATTATTTTTAGAAACAACCCTTCAAAATTATATAAATACAATTATTAGTCCTGGAGTTTGACTAGTTTACATATCTAGTACCTAATCATGTTAAAAAGAATATATTATATATATATAGAAAAAAAATTCAAAGTCACAAATCACTTGATAATATCAGTCATGAGTTTTAAATTATTGAAATAGTCTTGAAGAAAAGTTCACGTCATATGCATGAACTTAAATTGAAAATTTACCTTTTTGATTCCTTAGTTATAAAGATACATACAATATTTAAAATTTTGATAACTTTTTAGGCCCAATTGTTTTATAACACTTAAAAACTTAATGTACAATGCCAAACATTTTATGAAAATATTTATATAAAACTTATTTACATTTATTCGCGTAATATTTATAAATCCTAAGACGCGACATTATTTTTAGGTTGCTTCTAGGACTTTTCTCGGTCTCTCGACACTTAATCTCGATATCTTTTATCGCATTGCTTAAAGGTGAGTTCATAGCCCCTTTCTATTTACTTGTTTTACAAACTCCGGGGGAGATTACATGCTTGCTTTACATTTTGGACACAAGTGTTTTTTAAACTGTATGTTATGCCTGTTATTATTGCCTGAATATTATTGCCTAAGTACCACTTCTGCCATCTAAGTCCCCTGGTATCATGAACCGTCAATTGCTATTGTAGTGAGCGCGAGTGTTGTGGATAGATCTATCGGGACTGACCATCCCCGTCCTGATTATGGTTTCTAGATAACCATGTGGCGCATTTAACATTTGAGGTATTACTTTCTAGGGTGTTTGGCAGAACATCCTACTTTCGTGGGGCATTCCAATCTATTGATTGAAGTACGTTAAGGTTTCGGTGTCATGAGCTTAGTGCAATAATACATATTTCTTTTAGACTTGGTGAATTTGTTTCTCTTGTCTACATTATTTAAATCTTGTGGTCCACTAAATTGTTTGTTTACAATAGCATTACTCGATTACTTAATCATTATTTTATGATTAAAACCTATGAATTTACTCAACAATTTTGTTGACTTTTTAGCATGTTTTATCTCAGGTTTTCAGGTATATTGCTCGGAGGAAAGCTGCACGGATATGTACTTTGAAGACTCTACAGTTTATACATTTGATAAAACTTCTTTTGAAAATATTGTGTTCTGTAAAATCTTTATCTTATTTACATTCGAAGAAAATTTTAGCTAAACGTTATTAATGTCTAAACACATGTGTTATTTTAAAAACTGTTGGGACCTGTTTGCAAACTCTGATGTTTTAATGTATCGAATGTGAACATTTTGAAATGTATTTTAAAACGTCTCATTTTGAGGTCGTTTTCTGTGACTTATACTTCTTTTTCCATGACGTCGCACCCCAATGTTACCTTTTCGCTGCAGTCTTGATTTTGGGGGTGTGACAATAAACTCACCTCTAGTGAAAGTAGTGATTATCGCAAAATCAACAAAGTAATCGTCGCAAACGATCCGGAATGCAACCTAATTAATTATAGGTCGTATAAGTATAATGTATTTAATATAAATACAACATCGTAAGTTATAGAGTTACATCACCACCTACTAGTTTTTGTTTAATTGAAAAAGTTGAAACAATGTTTAAGTCACGCTTGTTAATTAAATGTCCAAGTATTCGTATCCGTAAAGAAAATATTATTGTTGTCCAACAATTAATTATTTGTTAATAATACTCGTTTAGTATTTTCATTATTTATGTAATGATATTATATAAATGGTTTAATTGTTTTATAAAATAATATTTATAAAGTTAAAAACGTATATATATATTATATAAATGATATGACGATATTTCTTAACGTTTTTATAGTCCAAACGGACTCGAAAACACTCGTAAACCATATTTTTAGTTTTTATTAGAATGTTATATTTTTTTAAAAATTACAAAAAATTATTTATAAAAATTAATTAGTATTTATATTTCTATTTATCCGAAATCTTCTAAAACTCGAAACTTGCTCATTTTTACTCCGTTTCGTGTGTTCTTTATATGTATGGAATCGTGACGAAATAATCTATTCAAATTAAATGTTCACTGTTTTTATAAAATTCTGAGTTGGAATAGTAAATTCAAAGTAGTTCATAAAACTATTTTTATAAACTTAAAACTTGTAAAACTCGCAACTTATTCGTTTTAATTTCGTTTTTAGAGTTCTTCATATCCACGGTTTCCTATTGAAAAGATCTATCATAATAGAATATATATATATTATTATCAGCTCCGAAACAGTAACTATTTTTATAAAATAACTTTTATAAAAATATGTTTATATATTTAATTATCGTAAATTCTTAAAATTCATAACTTCTTCATTATAGCTCGATTTTTCAAGTTCCTTATATGCACCGAATCCTCATGAAGATTACTATTTATTACAGTAGGTTTTATAATTTTATAAAATTTGAATTCAATCAGTAGGTTTAAAACAGTCCATATATATATTTAAAGTGTATAAACTATTTTTTATAAATCATGAGAACAAACCCTAGGTGGTGATTAACATAATAACAAGTATATAAAATATGTAAATGAAGAATTAGAAAGATTAGGATTTAAGTAGACCTTAGAAGAGTGCATGATGATGAAGAACACAAAATCAAACCCTAAAAATCAAACCCAAATTCAAAACCCTAGATTGAAAACCCTAACTTTATTTTTGATTAAACCCTTGTTTAATTTACCAACCAAGCTTCCAATACACCTTAAATCACCTTAGATATAACGACTAACAATACTTGAACACTTGTATCTTTGTAAAATCAAAAATTATGGGAAACCCTAATTGTTAAACTTGAGCCGTGGGTTTTGGAGTTTTAGAGAGAGTTGTAAGTGTTTTGATTACTTGTAAAATAGAAGAGTATATTAGTTATCCTAAGACTTGATACATATAGTCAAAGGTAATGTGCAAACCCTCTTAAATCAAACCATGGACTTGTAGTGGTTTCAAGGACTAGTTGTAAGAGATTGTAAGGTGTTCGCCTCCTCCTTAGAAGGAGGGAACGATTCAAACCATGGGGAGTAATCTTTGATTAGCCAATTACTAGAGAAGTGTGTTTGTAAGAGTACTTGGTGTAAGGTTAACAAAGTGGAAGTGATTTTAGTGGAGCTTTCAGATTTAATTTGTGTGATTATAAGCTTGGATCTGGTTCTAGTGTTTTTAGAAGTGAAAAATGATTTAATTTTTGGATATTGGGTATAATAGTGGGTATTTGTTTGAGTATAGATAGGTATAGGTGCTTCCGGGTATGCGTAAATGTAATTTATCGTGAAACGTAAACGTTTTACGTAACCGATAAAAATAAAATACGAAAAGTTATAAATTATCCTCATAATAATTATATAACACTTTCTTGACTTAAACTTTTATTTGTTTGATGTCCGTTTACGTTGAATGTTGATTTTTAGTTTACGCGATTTAGCTAAACGATGAAAATTAAAAGCAAACGCGTAAAAGTTTAAAATAAATAGTTGAATATTTATTGATGTAAATGACGTAAAAATGTGGATTGTTACAGTCTCCCCATGTTAAAAGAATTTCATCCTGAAATTCAGGTTAAGCTGTCTTCCGGAATGGTGCTGGTGAAGAGGTGTGGGTTTCAATTTCTTGATGGTGGTTAAACGTGCCGGTGGATTGCCCTAGGGTGGCTAACGATGCGTCTTCGACTTTTTGGATTGGATTTGGTATGAGATGATGTCGGCTTTATAGTAAGATGGTGTAAGAGTTTACTTAGTTTTTTTATGATTATTAGCTTGGTTCCTCGTGATAAATACATTTTATGAATACGCACACAAAACTTGATATAAATAGAAAATTAGTTTTTGACAAAGGTTCTATGGTGACTAGTCTCAGCATGGCATGGTCCTTCCTGAATTATACATAGGTGATCAGGCTATGTATATTTGAGGGCTAACGATGTGATGCTCATTTTTGTCAAATAGTGTTATGTATAAAGTAGTATCAAAATGGTTTATAGTGTGATAAAATAATTCACAAGATAAGAAGACACGGTAGTTTATAGGATGACAACAAAATGATTTGCGAGATGATCGTACGATAAATTATAAGATAATAGCTCAAGATGGTAAAATAAATTATGCAATGGAAACAAAATAGTTTCATAAGATGAAAACAAGATGTTAGTTTATTTTACGATAGTAAAATAATTTGTCAAATGATAGTAAAATGGTTTATCATGTGATAGTGAAATGTTTCATAAAGTCATAATATTTTAGTAAGTGGCTTGCATTAATAAGTAGAGAGTCGAAATAAGATTGACAAAATTTACACAACACCATAATTTGAAAGATAATTGGGTTCATTGTTTCTTCCCACCAAAAGACTAAATGTTTTCTTAATACTACAAATCTCCAATACAAGCTAGTACATAAATCATGAAGCAAGATGTCTATGAGCGTTGTCCGAACTGACTGGTCACGAGCTCCTTGAGCTTCCTGAAGTCCTATCGGTCCTGACGGTGGGACTCCTGAACCGCAGCCAACTGCTGCTCAATCCCAATACGAGCCAGCCTCTCATGGTTATGAGTAACCTTATCGACTACCTCCATAGTCTTAATCCTAACGCGTAGTGAAGCATTCTCTGCCTCAGCAATGTCTACCCTAAATCTCAAAGTTGTCAGCACCTCTTGTATGGGCACTCCTAACAAATGCCCCTGTATGCCCCGTATAGCCTCCTCGTGTTGGGCTAGTGTCCTCACAACGGCCGCTGCAGGAAAAGCAACTGCAGCGACATGCTCTAGGTGGATAATGTCCACATCGATGTTAATCATATCCCCGAAGCTCCCCTAGGCGGAATCAGTAGAGACGGGAATAGTAGGCGCAACCATAACCTGCACAAGCAAAAGTTTATATACATTGCCTTTATATGAAACCATGCAGGATGCTTGCAGTATGGAAGGTAAACGTGATGCAAGATGATGCATGGTAAATGAATATGCACTCATGGTAGGGATGAAGACGTGACATGACGAAATGGAATGTAGCATGGTATGAATGAATGATGGTAAAATATCATATAAGATAGATTATTGTTCAGATAATATTTAGGACATACGAGTTTATAGTATTAATTTGCCTTAAGAAATGTTCCAGTATTTATATAAGTGTAAAATATACGCAAGGTGGGGTAAGTATACACACACACACATACATATT
>BQNB010004585.1:0-10305 GCA_026074375.1 Tanacetum coccineum | reverse complement strand
TTCCTTGTGACATTGGCCAATTGCATATCAACAATGCTTTAGCAGATCTGGGGGCTAGCATAAGTTTAATGCCATACACAATGTATGAAAAATTGGGGTTAGGTGCACCAAAGGCTACCAGAATGAGCTTAGAACTTGTGGATAGATCAATCCAATACCCAAGAGGGATAATTGAAAATGTGCTCATAAAAGTTGATAAATTCGTCCTTCTAATTGATTTTGTAATCTTAGATATGCCTGAAGACTCAAGAGTTCCTATTATCTTAGGGAGACCATTTTTGGCAACCGCTCAAGCGATGATAGACGTATTCAACAAAAAGATAACGCTAAGGGTTGGAGACGATGAAGTGATCTTTGGCGTAGATCAATCAATCAAGAGACCGCCTACTGAAGATGATGAATGTTATGTGATTGATGATTTGGACAACACAATCAACGCAAAAGCTCAAGAATTACTGGTAAATGATGAACCTGATTCATTTCTGTCAAGAGGGCTGGAAAAGTCAATTGATCAATCAAACCTAGAAGGCTGTGAACCTGTTGATTGTAATACCGATAATGATTCTAATAAGCCAATATGGTGTATCGCGTCCATCAATATGCCGTATTCAGTTGTCAAGGAAACAACATAACCTATTAAAGTAGAAAGAGAACGCCTTTATTCGACTAGTGCTAACGAGATTGATGAGAAGAAACTTGAGCTGAAAGATTTGCCTAACCACTTAGAATACGCTTACTTGCATGGCGACAAAACCTTTCCTATAATCATCTTATCTGAATTGTTTGATAAAGAGAAAATTTCACTTTTACAAGTATTGGAAAAATAGAAGGGAGCGATTGCTTGAAAAATGTCAGACATTAAGGGAATCAGTCCCTCGTATTGCACACACAAGATCTTAATGGAAGATGACTTCAAACCGGTCATTCAACCCCAAAGACGTTTAAATCTAAAAGTGCAAGATGCAGTGAAAAATGAGATAGTTAAGCTGCTCAATTATGGTCTTATTTACCCGATCTCGGATAGTTCATGGGTCAGCCCTATTCACGTTGTGCCAAAGAAAGGAGGAATGACTGTAGTTTTAAATGATAATAATGAATTAATTCCTTCTCACACAGTTACTGGATGGCGAGTTTGCATTGACTATCGTAAACTTAATGATGTAACTAGAAAATGATCATTTCCCCTTTCCCTTTATCGATCAGATGTTGAAGAGTTTATGTGGGAATGAATATTGCTGCTTTCTTGATGGATTTTTAGGATTCTTCCAAATTCCAATCGCACCCGAAGATCAAGAAAAGACAAAACTGACATGTCCTTATGGGACTTTTGCTTACCGAAGGATTCCTTTTGGATATGCAACGCACCAGCTACCTTCCAAAGATGCATGACGGTAATTTTCCACGACATGATGGAAGACTTTATGGAAGTATTCATGGATGACTTCTCTGTATTCAGTAATTCTTTTAATTGTTGTCTTGCTAATTTAGATAGAATGCTTGCTAGAGGTGAAGAAACTAACCTAGTGCTAAATTGGGAAAAATGCCATTTTATGGTAAAGGAAGGAATTGTGTTATGACATAAAATTTCGAGGGCAGGTATTGAGATCAATATAGCTAAAATCGATGTGATAGCTAAATTACCATACCCAACAAATGTAAAAGGCGTTAGAAGTTTTCTGGGGCATGCTGGATTTTACCGAAGATTCATAAAAGAATTTTCCATGATCTCTAAACCAATGACAAAACTTTTGATGAAAGACGCAAAATTTGATTTTTCTAATGATTGCAAAAAGGAGTTTAATATTTTGAAAAAAAAATTAACCACCGCGCCTATCATAATTTCACCCGATTGGAACATACCCTTCGAATTGTTGTGTGACGCTAGCGACTTCGCTGTTGGAGCTGTTTTGGGACAAAGAATAGATGGGAAATATAAACCTATCTATTACGCCAACAAAACTCTGAATAATGCCTAAGAACATTACACCTCCACTGAAGATCTGAATGTTTGGTTTTGTTTATATCTCGATTTCTTAATTTATCGTTGTATACTTGTTTATGTTTATCAATTTATACTTGTTTACATGCTTTTGTATGCGACCTATCATTCAACTGAATCTAGTAATACGGACCAAGTAATCTGGATGCCGGGATAGCTCTCCATATAGTAATTTATACATCTAGAATCATATAATCACAAATATTGTCCTTCTAAAATCATGCTAAGGATACACTTTTGGCTAAACTAGTTAATGGAAATTGCCTTTGGTTTATTGAACATGTTGACTAGTAGGTGAATCTAGATAATTCAACAAATAATGTTCTGATTCCATTGGATAGTTGGACAAGTGGACTACTAGTGTATAAATTGCCATTAAGAGTAAGTAAAGTCTCTATGAGCTAGGGTTTAACAAGATCAACATTGTGACAGAATTAATATGTCTAGGTCTTAGGATGAAGTCCCGCCTAAGTCTAAGAATGATATGCCTCTTCGAGATAAGTAATCATTGCACTGAATAAACAAACCAAGTTCTAATCGGATTAATGATGGCTAATACTGTTTTCTATCATAAGGCTTGACCGCTCTTTTATCTTTTGTTAATTTGCTCGCGTGGGTTAAAGTGTCTTGAATTGATTGTAGTCACTAACCATGAGAGACTTTTTTAAGTAGTCTAACCCTGGGAAAGAGCCTTTGCCTTTCTTCGGGCTAAAACCCCCTTTTTACCTGTTAGAATTATGATTAGAACTAACATAGGATTAGCATAGGTTTGACTTAGATTAGAATTAACTTAGATTAGATAACCAAGATATAAATAAATTAAGAGATTTAACCTCGCTTTAAGTGTTCGACACCCTACTTACCACGAATCTACCACTAACCAGGAATACTTCCCGTTAAAGTGTTGTTTTTGGTTAAGTCGGCAAAATATAAATTTAAAACTTGAATCATAAAAATATACACCACACAATGACACATCAACCATTTTCTGCATTGAACAGAATGAGGAGTGAGTGACTTAGTGACCATTCAGTTGATGAATTAGGTGTGTTCGTTCACATGTTATAAGATTCATTACAAGAAGCAAAAATGAAGAATTTCAAAATAACTAGGGTCTGATAATTCTATTCTCAAATGTTTAAGTGGTATAAGTCATGTCTGGTTTTGACCATTTTTTGCAATAAACAGAATGAGGAGTGAGTGACTTAGTGACCATTCAATTGTTGAATTGAGTTTGACTGATTCTATGTTATCAAATAAAAATACTTTTGCACAAAAGATTTTTAAAAAGGTTCTCAAGTTTTTGTATTGTGTCAAAAATGGTACTCTTTCACAAAAAGTTTAAGAATTTGAATGATTTCTCTTGATTTTTTCAAAATAGAGCCTTATTCAAAATTAGAGAGAATCTTCATTATTCTTGAAAGAGTATCATTTCACAAAGAATTTCTGGTAAGAATATTCTAAACATAAAGAGAGACAAAATCCATACGCGAAAAAGCAAATCTGAAGTGTGTTCGAAAAAGAAATGCCAGAACACACAAAAAGAGAAATCAAAAGAAAAATGCGAATAAAGCGTATGGCATGTGCTAGAAAAGCAAGAAAAAGCACATGAGAAACAAACTGATCAAAAATAGGTTCAAAAAGAATTGCCAGAACATATAAAATAGACAGAGCGGAAAGAGACAAAAATGTCATATAAATTTTTTGCTATCTAACATCTTGTCATCAATCATTCAGAATTCATCATGGCATAACCATAAAGACAAGTTGATGTTCACCAAGACGAATTGTGTCCACCCAACAAACGCTATGCTCTCATGGATGCCAACAAAAAGATTGATCTTAAGCATCCGTTGTGCCCAAATGAAAGAAAACTTCTGGCAAACATCCTTCAAAATCATCCACTCAGATTTAGCATTGTTGTTTCTTCATCAGTACCATGGATATACTTGGGGCAGTTCTGGCATACTTTAAAGGAAGATGGATCAAAGTATAGGCTCAAGTTTGTACTTGACAGGAAAGAGCTCACTCTGACTCTTGATGATTTCAGGATAATATTTCACTTGCCTCAAGCTACTGACAACAATCATGATCATTTTGTCCCTACTCCAAAGTTCTCAAAGATGGTTCCATTCTACATTAACAATCTTGGGTTCATACTAGAGTTAAGATCACCATCCAACTTTAAGACAACCGGTCTCGTACAACTGTGGCAGACACTATGCAAGATGTTTTCAAGATGTCTAACAACATGAGTTACTGGATATGATCAACCGCATTTGCAGATAATGCATATGTTGTACTGCTTTGTTAACAATATACATGTTGACTATGCTGACTTGCTTTGGGATAATTCCACTACTCACTTGAACATCCAACAACACTGATTCCTTATCCCAGATTCATAAAGCTTATAGTGAGTCATTACATGACTGCATTCCCTGAAATCTTTAGAAGAGCTCGTGATAAGTATCACAATTTAGAAGATGATGAGATGGTTAAAAGCATATTCAATTCAAGAAAGCATAAAGACGGAGTCAGAATGATAATTCCGAATTGGATGATAACCGATGAAATGAAGCTCATAAAGAATTATTGGATGTATGTTATGGTGTTCAGAGTAGATGTTCCTATGACTCAGTCACAGATAATTGAGTCTACCCAGGGAATGTATAGGCTAACTAGCGCCCCTAGGACACCTAACCCTGATGTAGCTGAAGGAGAGTAAAGTGCTTCACTAAAGTCTACTGTTATTAACTTTGTATTCGATAAAGACGCTCAACATGACTTACTCTACCAACACCAATTCCAACTGCTAATGAGGCTGGCGATATAATCTTACAAGATACAATTCAACTAAGTCTTGCAGAGTAGAAAAGTCAAGAAGAGCTTAAAGCCAAAAAAATGAGGACAAAGTTAAAGAGCACTTAATGGCAGAGGAGATTGAGAAACTAGTTGAAGGAACAAAGAATGTAGAAGAAAATGTTGAGGTTGATAGTCTACCCTTAGCTAAAATGATAATAAAATGATCCCTGCACTAGGTTAGAGCCCGAGAGTAATAAGGAAAGTCTGGAGGTAGAGATAACTGATGCTGAAGAACCTGTAAATGTTATTGAAGAGGAGGAAGAGTCAGTATAGGATGATTATGAGTTGAGAAGAAGGGAAAAAGGGAAGCATGTAGAGGAGTCTAGGAATACACCATCCCCCACAACAATTAGATCTCCTAGGATTCATTATACTCTCATATCTTCGGATACTGAGAAACTCAAAGAATTGACGGTTAATGATCCACCACCTTCATCTAATACACCATCATCATCTTCACCAAAACCAAAATTATCTGCTTCACAACACATCTTATCATTGTTCAAACCCAAGACTAGACGTTTCAAACGCTACAAGAGTTTCTTTGATGAGCTCCAAGGACGCTACAAATATTTGTTTGAACATCTAAAGACAAGGTTCATGCCAAGAAATAAGTTTCATGTGCTTGCTCAACACTGACAAGAAGTTATGGAAGAGTCGTTTCCCAAAATGGTAGATGCTCAAGTTCAGGAACTAACCAAGACACAAGTTCCAATATATGTTGCACATGGGCTTATAATGGAAAGATAACAAAATCAAGCGGATGTGGCAAAGATGATTGCAGATGCAATTAAGCAAGAACGCGAGAATCTTCGGGCAGAGATTTCTTCGCAAATTAACAATGCTATCACTCACCATATTCCTTCTCGGGTTGATTCTTCTGTCAGGAATTACATGTGAGGACATATTTTGCATGTGCACCCAACTCAAGCCAGCCCAGCTTCTGTACAAGAACAACAATATCAACTATATGTGACCATGAAAGACAATCCTCAACTACAACATGGTGATTTACCAATTTGGCTCGCACTCATGTACAAGTTTGAAAGACTTCATGTGTCCGATACTCCTTGTAGACCTTCTGTTATTCGCCCAAGAGATCAAGACGATCCTCATGATGATGCTCATCCTGAGAGGGAGAATAGTGCAAAGAGGCAGAAGACGACTGAGCATGGAACCTATGTGTTTGGAGAATCATCATCTGGTCAAGTCAATGAAAGTAGGGGTGAGCTCGATTTTGGAACCGCACCGAAACAACTCTAAACCGAGAGAACCGAGAAACGAATAACATATATTTTAGGAACTGAGAACCGAACCGAGTACATGTTTCGGTTCCGCTTCGGTTCTCGGATCCGGTTCAGGTATTTTGGTTCTACCCGATTGGAACCGATAATTTCTAAAAAAACATCCAAAAGCTCAATAATCTTTATGTGTTTCACACATCTACGTCCCTTACCTGATACCGAGACGCTATTCTTTCTTCGTGCTGGCCGTGAGACTCTTTCCAATAACCAAAATGTATGAATATTTGAATTATGGGTTAATGTAATTGTTATGAAGAAATATAAACATGAAGTTGCAATAAGGATGGAACCATAGTACCGTGCTAAACTATTAAAATCACGATGAATGTTTGAAGTATCACGTAAAGAAACCAAACATCTCATAAAAATCCCATATATTTGAAAGTCGAGCGGTTCTTTGGTTCCGGAACCGAGAACCGCGGTTCCGAACCGTACCGAACCGAGAACCAAAATTTAAAATATTGAGGAACCGAAACCGAACCACGGTTCTAAAATTCGGTTCGGGTTGGGTCGGTTCCGGTTCGGTTCTCGGTACATACACTCACCCCTAAATGAAAGTGAACCAAGTCCATCTACGTCAGTTAATCAAGAACAATTAGATGACTTTGATTTTTGGACGGATTCTTATGCCACAGATGATGATGAGCTTCCTACTGAGAAAGTGTCACAAGAACTTATAAAAGAAATGTCACAAACTATTGATGAAGCAAAACTACGCAAAGTTGTTAATGAGATGTTGAGACAACGATGCACTTCAGGAGATGAGCATCAATACCACATTGATCAGATGTAAAACTTCTTAAAAAATAACATTGTGTGGGAAAGCAGAAAAGAAATCTTAGTCTCACCACATCCACAAAAGCCCACTCCAGTCATTCAAAGCTGCCAAAGTGATCCCAAAGCTCCTGCACTATCTCTGGTAAATCAAGACCTATTGTACCTAAAGAAAGGAAACTCAGGACCTGAGAAGATTGTGATGTCACTTCACAAGTTTCCTATAATTATTTTTCCTGATGATGATATTGAAGAAAGAACTTCTATATGGGTAGATAAATGTGTGAAGAAGTTTAATCCTTATGCTCGATACAATGTCGAACATTGGAAGAATCCACATGCAAAGATATTATACATTAAGAAACAAGAAGAACCCGAAAAGTCAAAGGAAGTAGTCTACTCAAATTCAAAGATTGTTCAAATCATCAAGACTTATTGGAAGTTTAGACATGAGCACAAGTATATAACAAAGATTATTACAAGAAGAGCAAATGGTAGCATAGTGTCAATCACAAAGTCAGATTACAAGAATCTCAACAAGAATGATATTGAGGATATGTATCTGCTAATTGTTAACGGCAAGGTAGATGACTATGCTGAGACTAGATTGATGTGGTCATTGTCAGTCTTCATCAGGAGTACAGTGATTTGAGAAATAGTGCATGATCTCCAGCTAGGTGTGGAAAACTATCAATAGAAGGTCAATATTACTGCACTAACAATTACTTTCCCGGGCATTGACAAGTACAAGATGTTCTCTATCGTCTCTGAACTAGTATATGTCATTATATACAAGAACAACAAGAAAGAAAAGAGAGTGACGAGACATCAAGAGGTTCATAAGTTTTGTGATGCTACATTAAAAAGAGTCTTGAAAGGGTTGAAAAGCTACAATAACAATGTGAAGCATGGTTATGTGACTCCAAGTCTCAGTAAAGAAGATGCTGAATACCTGCAACTGTTTAAGGAAGAGACTAAAGAACGATTGAAGCATCATGATCAGATGAGACGTTAGGAAATGTACGTGAACGGAAGACCAATAGGATCAAGAAGGGAACGCCTAGAATAATCGACCCTTAGGGAGAGATTGTTAGGATAATAAAAGTGTCGATTATAATACTTTAAGTGATTTTTTTTATTATTAGTGTTTAGTCTTTATTTTACACAGTAGAAAGTAGTTTGTAATAAGGAGTAATATGCTAAAAGTGAAAAATATCATATTATCAAAAAAATAGAGACTAGATTGCAAAATTTGAAAAATAAAGAAAGGGAAGCCAACCTCATTCTCCTATAAATACCCACCTAATCATCATTAGGTGGTTAAGACTTGTAACAAACTCACTTTCCCTCACTTTTTTTATAAAATTTGGAAAATTATGAAAGACTTGCCTTCCTCTCTTAATTATCTCTATTCTAAACCATTCTATATCGTGTGATTCAAGCTAAATCAAGACCTAACAAAAGGTACTCAGCATAAGGGTCATTTCCAATCAAGGTATCGCACTTTTTTCTTACATAAAAAGGCGTCAACTTATTTTTTTTTTGCCAATTTGAGTATTTTCGTTAAATATTTAACAATCATCTGTTAAGTTTACATTTCAAGTCCACCAGTCGCTACCAATGCCACCAATCATCGTTACCATCACAAAGCCTCCCCACCACCATCACTATAGCACCGCCTTCCTACCACCATCACTACCAAGCACTGCCTCCACCACAAACCCATTTAACGAATGATGAGACGAAGTGAAAAAGAATTACAGGAGAATGATAATACAGTGAAGGACCATATAAGTAATTTATTTCTCACTCATTATCGACATATGAAAACAAAAGATATATGAATAACCTTTTCCAAAGTGAAAAACAATTACACGAGAATGATAATACAGTGAAGAAGACGATGAGTCGATGACGTGTGTTATAAAATATCTATTTCTTTCTCCGACAATTTCATCCTGCTCGGATGCAAATGAATCTATTACACTAAGATCAAACGTTAAATCAACCATAATAAAACAAGTTATATATCAACACACGCTAAGCTTGCATATGTAATAACACATATTTTAACATGTTTGCACATTTCTTGTTGATGAGCAAATTGGATACAAAGCAAACAAGGAAGCTGAGAAACTAAATCCACCACTAACCTAGTAAATCACCAGTTTGCGGCGACGGTGGATATGGCTGGTGGTAGAGGTGGTGCTTTGTAGTGATGGGGGTGGCGACGATAATTGACGGTGGTGGACTTGAAATGTAAAACTTAACCGATGATTGTTAAATATTTAACGAAAATACTTAAATTGACAAAAAAAAATAAGTTGGATATATTTTTATGCAAGGAAAAAAGTACGATACTTTGATTAAAAATGACTCTTAACTTGGATATCTTTTTGTGTCATTTGCCTTTTTATAAAAAGTCTTATTTAACAACTTGGTGTACACTAGGTTGAAAACTAGTTTGACACAAATACTTTGTTTTGACAATTTATTAAGCACTATTTTTTCTTAAAAATGGCAGCTATTACTTATTCAAGTTTAAAATACGCAAACAAACCTGAAGTGGTATAGCCGTGAACTTATACGTCGTGAACTCGTGAATTAATCGGGAAAAGTTTGAAATCATTTATAAAACTCAACACGAAAAGATAACAATCCCCTTGAATATGTGATAAATGATTTGAAAACTGATCTTACCATTTTATGGAATATATGCATTTCAGTTCCAGTAGGCTTCCTTGCACACCACACTAACTTTTCGTCAATATGTGATATATTTGTTGCATTTTGAGAAGTAGACAAAAATCATTCTCAATCAATCCGGATTTTATCTCAAAAGATTTAATTAAACTAGCTACAGTGTATATTATCTAGTGTTTTTTTTTTTAAAAAGCACTTAACTATCTCATAATATAATATACTAGTCTATCACACAATGTTCTAAATAAAACTAAATGAACCTGTACCGTTGAGATGATGAGCTTCTCACACAATAAGTTATACCACGTATTAGAACACAAGTTTGGTTGTTTTGCTTTTTCTTTTTTCTAGAGTTGGTGTCCTCATATGAATATTTGATTTGATCGTGTTTCACTTTTTCCTTGTTAGTCATACAATTGAATATATGAATCGGTCATCTTAATCAATAGTCTTGTTGATATAGTTAGTTGACTATAAGATGATCAACAAACGATGAACTATATTAAGCTAGGCAAGTCAGTTACCTAGATATTTTGCTAATGACATGTAGCTAAGTTGGTATTGAGTGAGATATTTCTACACCTATGTTACCTACACATTTCTTGTTTTAATATATATATATATATATATATATGGAAAGGATTAAGTGAGAAGAAAAAA